>BQNB010055719.1:0-38985 GCA_026074375.1 Tanacetum coccineum
ATATTACAGGTGACTAAAGGGTTTTTTGTTTTTTTCTGGTTACATCTTAAATTTAAAAATCAAATCTGAATCTTAAGAGTTAGTATGAAACAAGCATTGAAACCCGCGCTTCGCTGCGGCGGGTCAAATTTACTGAATCGAATTTGTAAATAGCTTAAAAGTGATAGTAGTTTCCGTAATTATATATATATACTATGAATGAGTTAAAACTACGTCGTTTTGACGTAGTTGCTATAGTGACCGGCCCATTGGGCTCCCACTTTGGGCCGACCCATTTGACTATTTTTTTTCTTTTTATTTAACTTGGCAACTTTAAAAAAAATGCTCGGCACAAAATAGGAAACAAAATTACAAAAGTACTTATTTATTCAGATCAAAAAATATCTGCGACATGAGACCAAACACATAATCCCATATAAAAAAAACAAACTATTAAACATGAGACCGGAAAAATAAACTCAGCCCGCATAAATTAATATAAAAAAAATTGCTCGGCACAAAATAGGAAAAAACAAAAGTACTGATTTATTCAGATCAAAAAATACCCACGACATGACGCCTAACACATAAACCCATATAAAAAAACAAACTATTAAACATGAGACCGGAAAAATAAACCCGCACAAAAAAAAAAAAAACTTAACGCCTCGCATCAATTAATGTCACGCATCAACGCGCGAACAATCATGCTTAACACATATTTACCCAAATCTCATAAAATTATATTAAAAAAAACCCAAATAGCCAAAAAAATAAATCTTTAAACATGAGGCCCAACAAATAAGCCCATATAAGAAAAAAAACAAAGTATTAAACATGTGACCGAAAAAATAAACCAAAAAAAAAAAATTAACGCCCCGCAGCATCGCGCGGGCAATCACACTTGTTTATACTCTATTTGGCCTAATGTTTGTACTGTTGGTGAGTGGGAGTCGGATACGCATGTTATACGACCAGAAATACGTGAGCCTACTGGGGCACACACGTTAAGACACGAAGAGTACGTTTATTAAACATTTAATATATAATTACTTATTATTAAAGGTTTAATATGCTTCACGTAATAATTTAAATAACCGTTAGTTACCGTTATATTTTATAACTAACTTAACGACTATTTAAATATGAACCGAATGAACTAAAATTGACAAAACCCGAACCTTGTAGGTGTTTCCATTGTGGCCGGCCTCTAGGAGGGTTCTAGAAGGGTTTTGGGATCAATTTTATAATTAAGGAAAAGATATTGTGATAAGGAAAAGATTTGAGGAATCCTAGTGTATCTATACTAGGGTTTGATGCCTATATAAACACCCACCCCTAGCCTCATAATTCATTCATTCACAATATAATTCACCAAACTCAATCGGTGCTCTCCCCTCTTCCTTTAGTCGACCGAATATTCCCACAAAAGGGATTTTCGGTTCTTTCTCCCCACCTTGGTTTTCGATTAAAACCCTCAAGGGTTTTCGGTGCAGTTTGATCTCCACAAGATCGACAACTTACAAACCCTCTTCAAGGGTTTTCGGTGATGTTTGGTTCTCCCTAGTTCGACAACTACAAGAACCCAAATTAGGGTTTTTGGTTCTTAATTTTCTCCTCCAACCGAATTCGGTAAAACCCTAATTAGGGTTTCTTGATTTTCGGTTCAACATACTAAGGGTTGTTTGGTTTTCGGTTCAAGTAAAAGAAGCATACACTATTGGTGTTTGGAGCTCGTGAAGTTACGACTAGCATTGTTGCGTACTTGTTCGACGTGTTGTGTATGCAACCATAGAGGTGATAATATAATCACTCGTTTCAAGATCAAGATTCTCGTTTAATTGACTTTGTCATTAAACAAAGGTTAGTGTTTCTTATTTAAATATGTGTGTTAATTCTTGATATCAAACTAGATCCAATCTGTTGCGTACTGGTAATAAATGGTTTACCTAGTTATTAAATCCCAACAGTGGTATCACGAGTCAACTCGTTTGGTGTTATGGGTTACACACTTAATAAAAAATGCAAGATCCGCTTGGGAAAATATTTTATTTATTGTTTTGACCGAAAATTATGGCAATAATATAAAATTATTGCCATAAAGAATAAATAAAACCTAGAATCTTGATATTATTACTAGTTAATATAGATTAAAAGGAATAGATCTAAAATTAAAAGTTAATTAAGTTTTCTCTTTTTCTATTCTTTTTCCGGCCTTAAGACTCACGAATCATACTATATGATACATGTGGCGATCTCGGTACTAAGCTGAAAACCTAGTGAGAGTCTTTTGGTTCTTCGGTTGGGGAAGACTCGTTATGAGGACTCAGAGTATTATTTGATTTACTGCTTTCGATATAGAGTGGAGTCGTCTCACCTCATCCCTATCCCCATTCTTCTGACTTTTATGTGCTTATATGTTAATATTCCATGTGACTTGATACTATATGCAAAAGATTTTTGAAATTATAAATGGACTAATACTTAAAGAGAAACTTGTTTTGATTAAACTAATGATTCTTGCGAGTTTATGTGTCAAACGGGTGCGGTTATCTATAATGTTGCGCTTAGAAACGTGACTTCCCACAACGAACTTACTCGAATCTTGGTTTAAATTTTGTCTGATTAAATTACACACATAATTATTATTCCTTGTGACCTGCTATGTGTTATGTTTAAAAATCGTTTTTTTGACAAAGTAATACGGGCATTAAACTATGAAACTTGTTTTCTTGTAAATTTAAAGTTTTTATGCTTTTATCATATGATGAATCGCTATTGTACCATGGCTTTATTGACCATGGCTTTGGTGTACTTCTAGGGTTAATTGATCTTTAATCTTTTCATGCGCCACTACATGCTTCGGCATATGAGGCAATTATTGGAAGAACTTATGTCTTCAGACACATGCAGGAGTACAATATAGGGTTTGATCAATTTGTAATGGTTCCTGCGATATTAGTACGCCTAAAAACCTAAAAGTTAACAAAAATTGTTTTTCTTAACTTGTGTTACAAAGATGTTTTGCATGCTTCTTTGTACACAATTTTGACACATATTTTCATAAACTTATGTGAATACCCCTATGTGAAATTTTAAGTCTATGCCAACCAAACTAAGAACACTTGCATTTGGTTTGACCTCTCTGGTCAGACCTCAGGGTCTCTCCAACCCATGGCGAATTTTTTCATAGGTCAGATCTATGTTAATTTTCGCACGTTCTTTTTTAGTGGACTTAAATCGAGTATGCTTGGTTAGACCTTGGACCCGAGACATAAGATGAGACAGAACATGTACATGACATTATTATAGGTGTTACTAATGTCATGTGTCTGATAAATCTAAGAGTTGCATTTACAATGCAATTAACGCTCGTCACTTACCTCTTGCCCTACTTGTTTACACGCTGGTTAGACCTCCGGTAATAAGTGGGAGGTCAAGTTGGATCTTAGTCTTATTAGTAATTAATTGGGTTGTTAATTCTTTTAAGAATTTAATTATCGAAAATACTAATTCTTTGAACTTTTTCTGATTGTAGATGACTACTACAGTCGTAAACAATTCGGTTTTCAGGGCTTTCTTTGAGAAACAAAGATTAACTGGACCTAACTTCATCGACTGGTACTGCAATCTCCGGATTGTGCTATCAGTTGAAGACAAGTTACCATTTTTGGAGCAGCCAATACCTGTTATGCCAGTTCCTCCTGCTGGACAAGTACTTCCTCCGGATGTCCTTGCCACCCATACTGCATTGGTCAAGGCTTCCAAGGAAATTGCTGGTCTTATGCTTATGACCATGGACCTAGATATCTAAACGAATCTAGAACAACTTGGTGCATATGATATGCTAAAGGAACTAAAAACGTTGGCAGAGCAGGAACTTCTTCGAACCGTGAGAGAATTTCACGCGTGCAAGCAGGAAGAAGGACAGTCTATAAGCTCTTACGTTCTCAAAATGAAGAGTTATATAGAGAATTTGGAACGTCTTGGTCATGCCATGACTCAAAACCTTGCATTGAGCCTCATTTTGGTCTTTATGAGAAAGGAATATGATAGTTTTGTGCAAAATTATAACATGCATGGCATGGGGAAGACCGTGACTGAGTTGCATGCCATGCTTAAGCTACATGAGCAAACTCTACTAAAGAAAGATGTTGCACCTACACTACATGCTATTAGAGCATGAAAGGTCCAGAAGAAAAATCACAAAAATAAGAAACCGCAATTAGCTGCTAAGGGAAACAATCAAGGGAAAGGGAAGTCTAAGATTGCTTATGCTCCTAAGCCCAAGATTTCCCCTCTACCAAACAGAGACGCTCATGCGAAAGAAGCTATCTCAAGGAGCTAGCACTTCAAGTATCTCCACCATAGAACTCTATACTTTTCCTAATAACACTTAGACTTATGACACGGGTTGTGGTACTCACATCTGTATAACTACTCAGGGTCTCAGGGGAAGTAGGAAGCTGAAGCCAGGAGCTTTAAGTCTGTACGTGGGCGATGGTCATCGTGTAGCCGTTGAAGCTATTGGATATTATCACTTGTGTCTCCCTAGTGGATTAGTTTTAGTTTTACAGAATTGTCATTATGCTCCCTCTATCACTAGAGGAATCATTTTAGTTTCTTGTTTGTATGACAATGGTTTTATTAACCGTTTTGAGAATAATACAATTTCAGTTTCTAGGAATAATGTTGTTTATTTTAGTGTTGTTCCAAGGAATGGTATTTTTGAAATTGATTTGTCTAATTCTAATACAAATGATAGTTCTATGTATGCTATTAGCAATAAAAGATCCAAGATCAACTTGGACTCTACTCTCTTTTGGCACTATCGTCTTGGACACATTAGCAAGAAACGTATAGAGAAGTTGCAACATTATGAACTTCTTAATTCAATTGACAATTAGTCTTTTGATAAATGCGTTTCATGCATGTCTGGAAAGATGGCGCGAAAACCTTATACACATCAAGTGGAAAGGGCTAAAGATCTACTTGGTTTAATACACACCGATGTTTGTTGACCATTTAGAACTGTGTCAAAACAAGGAGCCAGTTACTTCGTCACTTTCACTGACGACTTAAGTCGTTATGGTTATGTTTACTTGCTGAAACATAAACATGAAGTGTTTGAAACTTTTAAAGTGTTTCAAAAGGAAGTAGAAAACCAACTCGGGGAGACCATTAAATCATTACCTTCTGATCGTGAAGGCGAATATATGAGTCAAGAGTTTTTGGATCATCAAAAGGAGCATGGTATTATTGCGCACCGCACTCCTCCTTATACGTCACAACATAATGGTGTGTCTGAAAGGAGAAATAAAACCCTACTAGATATGGTTCGCTCCATGAAGAGTCAAACAACTATTCCAAAGTCCTTTTGGGATTATGCCTTTGAGTCTGCTGCACGCATTCTCAACATGGTTCCAACTAAGAAGTTTGAAAAGACACCATATGAAATATGGCATGTCACAACCCGAAATTTCCAGAATTTTAAATTACTATTTTACCCTTTGACTTTTTGGTTCCGACTTGACTTTTGACTTTTTGACCTTTTACGGTCACATAAAAACGATTACCGCGTAGCCGGTAAATTTTAGAAACGTATTTAAATAATAAATCATAATTACGATTATTATCGCTCATTTGCAAATTTATTTTTCTAACTTATTTGACTTGAAAACGAGAAGATATATTTTATTCCTAAATTGATTTATCAAAAACGACCCGCTAAATCACGTTTTCACGACTCGGACTCTAAAGCAATTTGATGTAAAACGACATTCCAGACAACTTTTTAGTTTTGCCCGAGACACGAAACCAAGCAGAAAGTGACTGAAATATCCTTGCAAAATTTTATAAACAACGCGTACCAACAACGAAAATAATTAATTTATAATTAATTATCACTTTTATTAAATAAAAGTATTTTATAAATTATATAATAATTTATTCGAAAACGTCTATCTAAAAACGCGAATGTTCGAATTAAAGTTTTTAATTTTTCAAACAAAGCATACCCGTGATACCCAACGGTACCAAATAAATATCAATGATTTTTAAATAAGTTTTTAAAAACATTTATAAAATTCTAGTCATGTAAATACTTAATTTTATGGGAAAAATCATTTGGAACACAATGGCGAAACTTTCGTAATTTAAATCAATCGTTAACTCGCCCAAACGAGAGCCGAACCAATATTTAACAAAAATTACAGTTTTAGTCCCTGTGAAAATACTTACACCATTAACCCTAAACTATTTGGTACTTGCCACATTTTTTAGAAACTTTCTAGTATAAATATGAAATTATTAGGGTTTCATTTCATTTGTGTTATAACCTAGCCCCCAAAATCCTCTCTCTCATTTCCGGCGCCCTCTTATTTTTTCCGGCCAAGTCTTCCGGCGAGATTCTGGTGACAGCCGCCGCTGCCATCCTCACCTCCACGCCACCCCGCCACTCCGATCCACCATCCTCTTCACCACAACACACCATCGCAACCCCCACCTCGCTACCATCTCTAACCGATGACCACCACCACCACCCTTACCCCGTCACCATTTTCATCTCCACCAACCTGCCGCCACCATCCACTACCACATCATCACCACAGATCCGCCATCCTCCCCACCCTCGTCAGCCACCTCGTCGCCAGCAACACTACTACATCCACCCTCACCAACGTCACCCCGTCACTACCAACATCACCGCCACCATGTTCATGACACCATCACTATCTCCACGCATCATCACCACCCACTGCCGCCCCTTACGCCATCATCTCCACCACGACCATCCCCACCTCGGCTGCACCACACAGCGGGTGTGCTTGGTTCTAGAAACGACCCCAAAGGGGTGTTTGGTTATGGTAACAGCCCCACAAGGGGGTGTTTGTTTATGTTGTTTTACACCGTAGGGTGCGTTTGGTTGGTTTGGCAGCCCCGAATGGGTGCGCTTGTTCTGTATAATCGTTGCGAGATTTGGAAAGTTTAAAACCCGAATTAAATGGTGGTGTAAATTGGTTAAATAAATATGGTATTAAGTATTTTTATTTTTGTGTTTTAAAGTCATTAAGGGGTGTTTGTTTCGTTGGACAGCAGCCCCAAACAGGGGTGTTTGGTTGGCTGTATAGCAACCACATAGGGTGCGTTTGGTTCATTGTTAATAGCTAATAAGGGTGTGTTTGGTTACACTTGTTTTTGGTAAATAGTTTAAGTTCGTTTAGATATATATTGAGGTATTTGCAACATGGATTTGTTTTAATGGAAACCAATGAGTTTTGGTATAAATGGAAACGTCGTATAAACGGCAAGGTCATGCCGAAATTTCTAAAAATTGTTATACTTGGTAAATTTTCATTAAAGTTTATATTATTTTAGAAACCCGATAAATGGACAAAGTTATATAGTTTTTAAGATTTTTAAAAATGTAATTATGCACTAACCCGACAACAAACGAAAACTATACTCTTACGAACGATACAACTAGTTTACTTAAAACGCGTAACGAAATACTAAATTCTAAAATATTATTTTATAATTCCCAACTATAATCTTTAAAAACGTCATTTATCAAATTCGTAACTTTAAAACGTGTATTTACTTTTACACAAAAACTTTTTATTAATTTAATTGGTGACTTTTGAAAAAGTGTCGAATTATATTATTACCATTATTTTAATCACGTTTCTTATATAATACTTGTAAAGTATTATATATTGCGACTTATTCTTTTGGTTGTTTGTCTTTATTATGTAATTCGCCATATGAATTATATAATTGTTCATTTTTCATATGTAATATATATGGGGAATATATTACGTACTTTGCGTGTGTTTTTCGATTTATTTTATTTAACCAACCACCAAACTCATCCAACTCGAAATCCAAATCCCTTATCAACGTGTCGCGTTGATCCATCGGAAAACCAAATTCATCATCCTAAACTAGTGGGATTTAGCCGTTAAGTTAAGCTGCATCTTCTTGGTCGAGCCATTTTGTTCTCCGTTTGTGCTGTGCTTATTATTTGCATTTCTGCTAGTTGCTCTGCAACATCAAGGTGAGTTCATAGCCCCACGTTTTACTTGTTTTATATTTACCTTATTACTTTTGGGGTGAGAAACATGCTCGTTTACAAACTCGATTACTTCACTGAATTTCAAACTCGTATACGTTGATTACAAACTTGTTACATGATTGATATCACACTCGTTTTTACTTATGGATGAGAGTACTTTAAGCTTTTACAAAAACGTTGGTTGTTTTTACTGGACACAAGTACTTGCGTGAGATATCCCTGTTTACGTGTTGCCTAAGTTAAGCGTTTAGACCACTACTGCCCGAACTATCATGAACTGTCAATCTCTTGACTGGAGGACCGGTCGAGGGAGCGCGAGTGAATAAATAGATCTATTGGGACTAATTATCCCTATCCGGGTGAGTAGCGCTCACTACCCACGGGGCGCCCGATAAACGGATATATGTCATGTCGAACTGGTTAGGTTGTCTTTGGTCGGACACCTGGAAGGGCAAACAAATACTTATAGCAATGTACATGCTATCTTTCGCAATTAGCTTCAGTGTCATGAGCTTAGTGCAACGTAAATACCCACCCCATTTTATGTGAAGTTATATCTCCTATAACTGTCACATACGTTTTGAAGTCTTGTGGTCCATACTACTTTGGTTGTACGTTTCTGATTACTAAACACTTTTCATAATACTGTGAGTGAAGCAGTATTTACTAAACGTTTTGGATACTCGTAAATGTTTTGCTTAAACCTATGAATTCACTCAACTTTATGTTGACCGTTTTAGCATGTTTTTCTCAGGTGCTTAGCTTTGGACTTCTTGATGTGCTATGTGGAGTCTACGTGCAATATGATACTCTTTCAAGACTTTATTACCATTCATACTCGTTGTCTTTTGAAAACCAAATTATGCTTCTGCTATATTTTATTTTCGCTTCCGCAAATGTTTAATTTCCTTTAAATGTTGTAAAACTTATTTATTTTTAAACAATGCAACGAGTTATGATTTTCAAAACGTCCATTAGTGGTCGTTCTCTTGTGCCTTGTGTTCGGATTATGATGACGTCACGCCCTCGGACACGTATTCCGTCCAGGCCCCGTCTGGGGGTGTGACAGATTGGTATCAGAGCCAAGGTTATAGAGAACCAGGTAGATATCTAGGTAGAATATCTAGGTCTGGTCTATAACCAGTATGTGATCCTTACGTGCTTTTATGTGTGCCTTATACGTGTTTTTGCTATGAGCTTACGCTTATCTTTTCTCTGCGATTATCTTTTCTCTGCGGTTATCTTTTCTCTGAGGTTATCTTTTCTTTGCGGTTATCTCTTCTCCGCGGTTTACGTTCGCCTTACGTTTATTCCTTTAATTACTTATATGGAAGTTGTTTATATAGATATTAAACTTTTTTAAGACATTGTGGATGACACAATGGTCTCTGAGCGATGCAATGGTCTCGAACTTATTATTTATAACCTTATACAATATCGTATTACGCGAAACCCGACACGGTTATGTTTACATGGAATTATGAATGAATCTAAGTTTCACAAGTCTTGTATGGGCGGGACTTGTAACTGGAGGTTTAATATGGTAATTGCTATGTAAACTCGTTCATGAAAGATCTTAATCTTATTTACTTTAACCGTATACTCATCAGCTATTTTGAACTCTATGTCGATCTTCTCAAATTGTTTCTCCCCGTCTCCGAAGACGAGTTTTAAACACTCGTCCCATACTTATTCGAGTGTCTGCATCGTATTTTCATCCACCACCTTGAAGATTTTGTGAGTACGCGTATTGCCTTAGAAAATAGTCTATACTTAACCATTTATTCGACTTATTTCATTTCCATTACCCCATTCGATTTGAAGTAAATACCGACGACAAGACAAGGAATGAGTTCCACGAGGATCGAGTGTATTGTAACCCAACGAATTGCTAATGCTATCGAAGCTAATACTGTTTATGAGGAAAGAATCCACATGGCTCGCGACTAAATGGATTAGGTCGTACGCTAGGAAACCAAGGTAGTAAGGAATGACAACAACAAAATAAATGACAAAAGTCCGTGAGAGCTTACATTGCTAAACCAAATTTCAAGGACGCAACAGTATCAAAAATTTCCCTTTCACAACAAACGATAGTTGCACCACACTAGACCATGCACTGTGAAGTACAATAACTACAAGAGTGTTGGCCGCGTGAGTAGGAATTATAGGACACCGTTTGGATATTCAACGTAGAGGCCATAGTGGCAAATTAGAATTCTGAACCGTGCGGACCGTATTTAGGAGGTTAAAACTCGTTAGAGCTCTAACACCGTAAAAGACAACATTGATGTTTAAGGAAAGATTTTTCCCTAGTTAGTGAAACCAAAGTAGACTCAGACTATAATCTCTAAGAGTGTTGCACTAGTACTTACCTGTGAATTTCGTGTATTGTGTGGAATTCCTTAAATTATTTGTTCAATTCGTGTCATGATGATTTTGTCAGTTACACTTTAATTCTCTAGTAAATATAAGTAAGCTAATCCTTTACCGTCTACACCCATTTCATTATATTTATGTAAACTGTCTTACTGTTAATAACTAAGTGGATGGTATCCTATGAACTATTTTAGTGTCGTCTTATAAACCTAGTTGTCGCGTTATGAACTATTTTACCACCAGTTTACAAACCGGTTGCTGATAGCTTCTTGTTTATTTCAACACCTTATAAACTATTTTGATATCATACCATGAACCGTTTTGTCAACATTTTACAATTATCTTACTATTACCTCATAACTTATTTGAGTATAAATTAATGAACCAACTCGTTTTCATTTTATAACCTATTTTACGGTTAATTATAAACTCTTTTGCTACCCTATTATAAATTATTTTGCAGTTATCTTACAAACTATTTTCGTGTCACCTCATGAATTATTTCGTTATCATTTATAAACTATTTCGCTGTCAAATTATGAAATATGTCGTCAACATCTTATGAACTACTTCGTGTCTTTTATAAACCATTACGTTGCCACTTTATAAATTATTGGGTTGTCAACTCGTAAACCATTTGTTACCATTACATTATAAACCGTCACGTAACTTTCTTGTAAACTATTTTTGTTATCGCCTCATAAAACATTTCCCGTTATCTTACAAAATATCTTGCGTCGTTATATAAACAACCCTGTTTTCATTACCACAAACTATTTTGCTACCTCATAAACTATATCGTTTATACCGTATAAGATTTTTTTTATAACATTAGTTTGACGAAATGAGCATTTTATCGTTAGTTCCTAAATTATGCATAGCCTGATCAACTATGGATAATTCAGGAAGGACCATGCTATGCTGGGAGTAGTCACCATAAAATTTTGTCAAATTACCTTTATGTTCCATCCTCTACATTGTCAACGAGATTATATTGCACTTGTATTTTATTAATATTTGGCGTGCGTATTCATGAGTCGTGTCGGTCACGTGTATTTGTATTCGTAAGCATCATAACTAAGCAGATTTTCTTCAACCTTGGTATATAGAAACACCATACCCTTAGCCGAGAGACTAAATCATGCTTCCTGTAGTCATGGAAATTACGGATTGAAAGGTTCTAGAATGTAATGAGCATATCACTCTAAGTGGATTATAACCAATAGAACTAGAAGATTTTCTTCAATATACTTACCTTTTAGTGAGATAGAATCACGTGAATTATGAGATCCTCGTATCGACAAAACCTCTGATGGATCCTTCAGGATGTACACCGACAAGCCGAGAATTTAACAAGCTAACCGTTACCCGTTTTCTAGTATAGACGATCTTTTCGATCAACTACGAGGATATAGCGTTACTCGAAAATCGACCTAAGAACTAGCTACCACCAACTGAAAGTTCATGAGAAGAACAACTCGACACACGACCTATAGATTTGGGAACACTACCGATATGACATAAGTATGAACTCGAACCCGATAATCACCGAAATCCGTTAAAAAGACCTAGAAACGCGATCGTGTCTTACCACTCAATAGAATCTTAAAGCCTCACTTGAACTACCTTATCTCATTCTTAAGTTATTACTTTTCCCGTGAGCTCCTCCCATTTGTTGACCCTTATTCTGGGATATTGTTTCACGAAATATCCCCACTCGCCGCATTCCGCCACCGTTTGTTATAGTTATTGTTGCTATGTACTCTTATACTTTTGATTCACGACTACATATGTTGGTGCCATGATTTTTTTTATGAATAAAATGAATAAATATTTAATAAAGATTTTTGATGATTTCGAATATATAAATTGTTCTTGTTGAGAGGATGTGAGAATTTTGAGTTGCAACAAATATGGCGGTAAGGTTATGCTTGAATTATAGTGAATTTTGTGATTGGTTTTGGCGTAAAAGAATTTTGGATAGTTTGGAAAATATTGTGGCATTATGTTCAAATCCATGGGTGATTTATAAAAATCTAGTTGTTGGTCCGAGTTTTAAATGAGGGTAAACGGATGTTTTAAAAAAAATGTTTCTAAAAGTTTATTAAGTGCCGAAAGCCTTTAAAAATATTCGTAGAGCTTTTTAATATCAAAACGAAGGTTTAATTTTTTTTTTCCTTTCTAAAAAGGATAAGTCGTTGCCGTTGGTCATTTCTAATTATAGCAAAATAAAATAAAATTTATGTACATGTTTAGCGAGCTAAGGATTTTGGTTAGACGCTAGGGTTCCACTAGTTCGTTTTTGGAAATTTGGAAACGATTAAAATAGGGGATATTATTAACATCCCGAAACTAAAAACTTTTCTAAAATGGAAACTTTCTATAAATAGTAAATCTTCGTAAGAACTAACATCTTCAAAAACTTAACGAGTTCGTAAAGATACATTTTGTTGACTAAACTAAAAGCACAAACATATATGGTTGTCCATTTCGTTACTAAACGTTGTGTGCAACGTTCCATTTTTATTATTATTATTTCTCGTTCTACGACGCATCTATATTAAGTCGCGATTAGAGCCGTTCGGATTATACTTTATTCTCCTCCTTTGTTTAAGGTGAGTTGAGTCACGATACTTCCTCGTACTTTCTAAGTAAGTTGAATACTTACATCCTTTAGCCTCGTTCGATATTAATCACCGGTCCTTACAGATGTCTCTGCCCTAAAACATTTAAACCCTTATACAGACATACCCACACGTCTACACTTTCTCCTTTTATTTTTTCACTATCAATAAACTTTCTTTATAACATGTTATATCAACCACAAAACTGGTAATGATATTTTCTAAAATACGCATGTTGATGAATTAAATAACCTGGTCAAACTTAGCCAAATTTTTGTATATTAAGAAGTGTCAAAACATTGAATTTTGCTGAATAAAATTTTCAACGTCATGTTTAAAAACGGATTTGTTAAATCCTAAATATGTTCCTAATCACACAATAGGTTAACAAAAATCGAATCCCGGGACGGGATTCCTTTAAGGGGTAGGTACTGTCACACCCCGCAATTTTCGATATTTTAAATTACTATTTTACCCTTTGACTTTTTGGTTCCGACTTGACTTTTGACTTTTTGACCTTTTACGGTCACATAAAAACGATTACCGCGTAGCCGGTAAAATTTTTGAAACGTTTTTAAATAATAAATCATAATTTCGATTATTATCGCTCATTTGCAAATTTATTTTTCTAACTTATTTGACTTGAAAACGAGAAGATATATTTTATTCCTGAATTGATTTATCAAAAACGACCCGCTAAATTACGTTTTCAACGACCCGCTAAATTACGTTTTCATTATTCGGACTCTAAAGCAATTTGATGTAAAACGACATTCCGAACAACTTTTTAGTTTTACCCGAGACACGAAACCAAACAGGAAAATGACTAAAATAGTCTCGCAGAATTTTGAACACAACTCGTACCGACGCAAAAATAATTAAATTTATATTTATCACCTTTATTAAATAAAAATATTTAATAAATTCTTTAATATTTTATTCAAAAGCATTTATTTAAAAACACAAATGTTCAAATTAAGTTTTATTTTACGGACAAAGGTTACCCGTGTTACCCAAAAATAATAATAAAACATTAAAATACATTTTATAAAAATTACATTATAATAAAGAAGTCATGTAAATATCTTTTTATGGGAAAAATTATTTGGAAAACAATGGCGCAATTTCCGTAATTTAAATCAATCGTTAACTAGCTTAAACGAGCCCCGAACCGTTATTTAACAAAAATTTCCAAAATCTACATTCCTAGTCCCTCTAGTTATATTTTCAGCCTCAACCTTGAACTATAACCAACTTGCCACATTTTTTTAAACTTTCATAAATATATATATATATATTATGTATAACCATTAGGGTTTCACCATTTTTTTATAAAAACAACACACACACCACCATAAGAAAAGTTTCGGCGCCGCCATGGCGTTTTCCGGCCACCAGAAATATTTTTCGGCGAGGGCGTCGCTGCCATCATAGCCATCCTCCATCACCGATCTATCACCACACCACAACCAACACCAAAACCACCATGTCATCGACCTCCGACCACTTTTACGGCCACCCACCTCCGGCCAGCCGCAGCCTCCTTATGCCGTCACCACTACATCCACCACACCACCATCTCCTCCTCGTCACTCTTGTCACACCACCGCAGCCACCATCAACACCATCCACACCCTCAGCCGTCACTTGTCCCCATCGTGACCTCCTCACCACCTTGTCCTCCTTACACCGTGACCGCTACACCTCGTAACCACAACCACCGTCACCAGCCACCACCCTCAAGGGTGCGTTTGGCTGTGAAAACCCAACATATAGTGCGTTTGGCTGTGTAAACAGCCCTAGGGTGCGTTTGGTTTTGTAAAACGACCCAACAGGGTGCGTTGGGTTTTTCATGCCACTAGGGTGCGTTTGGTTTGTTATCTTTAGGGTGCGTTTGGTTTGTTAATGACCCACATCGGGTGCGGTTGGTTTTGTAAAAGTCCGCACAAGGGTGCGTTTGGGTTTAAAAATGTATAGGGTGCACTTGTTTTGTTTTACCACAGGGGGGTGTTTATTTCTGTGATTATCAGCCCGTAAGGGTGCGTTTGTTCCTGCGTTTTATCACCCAAAGGGTGTGTTTGGATCTGGGTTTAACAGCACTTAAGGGTGCGTTTGGTTAGCTGTTTAACAGCTTTATGGTGTGTTTGGTATAAGAAAACAACACCAAGGGTGCGTTTGGTTGGTCGGGACAGCCCCTAAGGGGTGTTTGTTTATGCGTTTTGCAGCCCAAGGGGCGTTTGGTTCGCTGTCTAACCACCCCTAAGGGTGCGTTTGGGACAGCAGCCCCAATAAGGGGTGTGTTTGGTTTTACTTGTTCTTTTGTTACTTGTCGATTTCGTATATATGTATATATTGAAACACGCGGATAAATTGCAACATAGTTTTGATTTAGTGGAACACGTTGAAACTTGATAAATATGGAAACGTCGTATAAACGACTAGGTCATGCCGAAATTTATAAAAATTTATATACTTAGTACTATTCGTTTAACACTTTTATTATTTTGGAAACCCGATAAAGAGGATTAAATCATAGTCTTAAGATTTTTAATTATAATAATACAATAAACCGGTAAATGAACGAAAGATATACTTTTACAAACAAAACAACTAGTTTAGTTAAAACGCGCAACGAAACACTAATATATATAACATTATTTTATAATTCTAATAAATAAAATAATAAGTTTTGTAAAAACTTTAAAAACGTCCTTTATTCAATTCGTAACTTTAAAACGTGTATTTACTTTTACGCAAGAACTTTTTATTAATTTAATTGGTGACTTTTGAAAACGCGTCGAATTATATTATTACCATTATTTTTAACCACGTTTCTTATATAATACTTGTAAAGTATTATATACTACGACTTTTCCTTTTGAATGTTTGTCTTTATATACTTCACCATATGAATTATATAAATTGTTCATTTTTCATATGTAATATATATACGGGATATATTACATACTTTGCGTGTGTTTTTCGATTTATTTTATTTAACCAACCACCAAACTCATCCAACTTGAAACCCAAATCCCTTATCAACTAGTCGCGTTGATGTACTCATCCATCGGTAAACCCAAATTCATCATCCTAAACTAGTGGGATTTAGCTGTTAAGTTAAGCTGCAACTTCTTGGTCGAGCCGTTCCGTTCTCCGTTTGTGCTGTGCTTATTATTTGCATTTCTGCTAGTTGCTCTGCAACATCAAGGTGAGTTCATAGCCCCACATTTTACTCGTTTTGAATAAATGTTTTATTATCTTTTGGGGTGAGAAACATGCTCGTTTACAAACTTGTTTACGTTACCGAATTTCCAACTCGTTTACACACTAATTACAAACTTGGTTACTTGATTGATATCACACTCTTTCTACTTATGGGATTAAGTATTTAAAGTTGTTATGAATAAAATGGTTATTTCTTCATTGGACACAAGTGTTTTCAGTTACCATATCCTATTTACGTGTTGCCTAAGTAGCTTACAAACCAACTTCTGCCCAACTTATCATGAACTGTTAATTTCTCGACCGGAGGACCGGTTGAGGGAGCGCGAGTGAATAGATAGATCTATTGGGACTAATTATCCCTATCCGCTTTGGTTCCACTTAACGAAGAACAAACGGATATATGTCATGTCGATTGTGCATTATGGTGGTCTTTGGTTTGGGACACCGGTTAAGGGCAGGAAATACTTTGCGACAGGAATGTAATGCCGCCCCCCCCCCCCCCCCCCACCCCCCCATGTTGATTCTTAGCTCAGTGTATGAGCTTAATGCGCAACAGTATACACTTTTATGCGATATTGTATATTATATAGTCGCATGTGCTTTGTACGTAAGTTATATTATATTAAACTTCACCTGTGCGCATGTAAACTTGTGGTCACAAATACTTTGGTTGAAACGTGTTTGATTTATTAAATGTTTTTAATACATTGAGTGAAGCTGTATTCACTAAACGTTTTTGGTCCTCATAAATGTTTTACTTAAACCTATGAATTCACTCAACTTTATGTTGACCGTTTTAGCATGTTTTTCTCAGGTGCTTAGCTTTGGACTTCTTGATGTGCTATGTGGAGTCTACGTGCAATATGATACTCTTTCAAGACTTATCAAAATATCATACTCGTTGTCTTTTGAAAACCAAATTATGCTTCCGCTACATTTTACTTATGCTTCCGCAAATGTTTAATTTCTTTTAAATCATGTAAAACTTATTTATTTTTAAACAATGCAACGAGTTATGATTTCCAAAACGTCCATTAGTGGTCGTTCTCTTGTGCCTTGTGTTCGGATTATGATGACGTCACGCCCTCGGACACGTATTCCGTCCAGGCCCCGTCTAGGGGTGTGACAGATTGGTATCAGAGCCAAGGTTATAGAGAACCAGGTAGAATATCTAGGTAGATATCTAGGTCTGGACTATAACCAGTATGTGATCCTTACGTGCTTTTATGTGTGCCTTATACGTGTTTTTGCTATGAGCTTACGCTTATCTTTTCTCTGCGATTATCTTTTCTCTGCGGTTATCTTTTCTCTGAGGTTATCTTTTCTTTGCGGTTATCTCTTCTCTGCGGTTTACGTTCGCCTTACGTTTATTCCTCTATTTACTTATATGGAAGTTGTCTATATAAATATTAAACCTTTCTAAGACATTGTGGATGACACAATGGTCTCTAAAATTTGTCTAAGACATTGTGAGCGATGCAATGGTCTCGAACTTATTATTCATAACCTTATACAATATCGTATTACGCGAAACCCGACACGGTTATGTTTACATGGAATTATGTATGAATCTAAGTTTCACAAGTCTTGTATGGGCGAGACTTGTAACTGGAGGTTTAATATGGTAATTGCTATGTAAACTCGTTCATGAAAGATCTTAATCTTATTTACTTTAACCGTATACTCATCAGCTATTTTGAACTCTATGTCGACCTTCCCAAATTGTTTCTCCCCGTCTCCGAAGACGAGTTTTAAACACTCGTCCCATACTCATTAGAGTGCCTGCATCGTATTTTCATCCACCACCTTGAAGATTTTGTGAGTACGCGTATTGCCTCAGAAATTAGTCTATACTTAACCATTTATTCGACTTATTTCATTTCCATTACCCCATTCGATTTTGAAGTAAATACCGACGACAAGACAAGGAATGAGTTCCACGAGGATCGAGTGTATTGTAACCCAATAAATTGCTAATGCTATCGAAGCTAATACTGTTTATGAGGAAAGAATCCACATGGCTCGCAACTAAATGGATTAGGTCGTACGCTAGGAAACCAAGGTAGTAAGGAATGACAACAACAACATAAACGACAAAAGGTCGTGAGAGCTTACATTGCTAAACCAAATTTCAAGGCCGCATAAGTAGCAAAATTTCCCTTCCACAACAAACGAAGGTTGCACCACACTAGACCATGCACTGCGAAGTGCAATAACTACAAGAGTGTTGACCATGTGAGTAGGAATTATAGGACACCCGTTTCGATATTCAACTTAGAGGGAAAATTAGAAATCTGAACCGTGTGAACCGTATTTAGGAGGTTAAAACTTGTTGGAGCTCTAACACCGTCAAAGATAACGTTGATGTTTAAGGAAAGATTTTTCCTTATCTAGTGAAACCTAAGTAGACTTAGACTGAAATCTCTAAGAGTTTTGCACTAGTACCTACCTGTGAATTTCGTGTATTGTGTGGATTTTCCTAAATCATTTGTTCAATTTGTGTCATGACGATTTTGTCAGTTACACTTTAATTCTCTAGTAAATATAAGTAAGCTACTCCTTTACCGTCTTACAACCATTTCACTATTATTATGTAAACTGTCTTACTGTTATTAACTAAGTGAATGGTATCCTATGAACTATTTTAGTGTCGTCTTATAAACATAGTTGTCACGATATGAACTATTTTACACCAATCTACAAACCGTTTTCTAATAGCTTCCTATTTATTTTAACACCTTATAAATTATTTCGCTGTAAATTTATGAACTATGTCGTTGTCATCTTATGAACTACTTCGTGTCTTTTATAAACCATTACGTTGTCGCTTTATAAATTATTGGGTTGTCAACTTGTAAACCATTTGTTACCATTATTAACCGTCACGTAACTTTCTCGTAAACTACTTTTTTTTATCACCTCATAAAACATTTCCTGTTATCTTACAAAATACTTTGTGTCGTTATATAAACTACCTTGTTTTCATTACCACGAACTGTTTTGCTACCTTATAAACTATATCGTTTTAAATGTAATTAGTGAAAATGTTTTTGTTTATTGTCAGTGTATTTAGTTGATTTAAAACATTATATGAAACTTGCACACCATATGCTTGATAAAATGCCTACATGATATTCTATAACTGTAATGCGCTAGGATCGTACTGTGATGCACTAGTTTTGTATTATGATGGACCAGTTGTTTATACACCTTGTGATAAACTTTTTTGCCATGTTTTCTGAAGCTTAGATAATTACTAATTAACTATCTTTTTTGTAGGTGAGGGAGGTTAAAACCCGTCTCGTTTGGTACCACTTCCGGATGGTTTGATGAATCCTAAACGAATTGCTGTCAAGCAAGTTGCTAGTGGACAATTCGGAGTTTCAAGTTAGTACCTTACAAACGCTGATGAACTGCAAATCAAGATGGCTCAGGTGGACTTCTTTTCTTATATCATTTGCACATGTATCCAACTTGCAAAATAATCATACACATAATACACTATATTAAAACTTCATACATTTGAGAGCAAAAAAGAGTTTGATACACGATAAAGAATAATGGGTCAAGTTCATTTGCTTATAGTCAACAACTTAAGAAATTAGTTTTTGGGTTTGCTTATTCTGTTAATTGAATCTATATAAATGTATAATAGTTGTGTTTTTGGTTTTCAGTTATAGATTATTCAGTTTTTCTAATTTAAAAAGTTAAGTACTAAGTAGGGAATTAATAATATTATGATTATAAATGTCATTTATACATGCAAAAGAATATAACATAAAGTTGTTAAGCATCCACAATCATCATCCAGTGATCTTTGAGACGTGTTAGTAATCTTTTGCAACAAACATCAGAATATACATGTTTGCATGTAGTGCATCACAATGTCATATCCAGTGCATCACAGTATAAAATGTAACATTAATGTGTTTGATGACTATATAAAAGAGTGTGATGCACTTGATATAAGTCTATGATGTTGTTTTTGAAATTCTTTTTGAGCTTGTAAATCAAACAAAAGGTATGATATAGTAGTGTATGCTATTACAAAAGCGAGTTTTTTTGGGTAATGTAGTTCGCTTGCTGTTAATGGAAGACGGTAAAGGTGCATTTAATATAGAATGACGTGAACAGACAAAGACAACACTTCCAAGGTAATATAAAAATGATATGATATAACGATATACAAGTGAAGATGTGAAATCCAGGATGTTCTGGTACCTTTCTTTCCATTTCTTCTTGGTAATATCGCTTTTTTGTTAGATAAACACCACTTTTGTCACGCGAAGCATACACCTTTGGAAGATAATTATTGAAAAAAACAATTAAAATCCAAACTATGCTAATTAAATTCCTCTAATATCCCTAAAGCATTATACGACATCTCAGTTATTTTACCTACTTTGAGTCTTTCAATTTCACCATAAAGGTCCTTTATCAGAGTTGATTTCATCATCTTTTAATCTACCTATAGAAAGAAAACAAAATATAGATATATAAAAATTAGAAGAAAGTAGAAAGTTAAACTATAAAACCTTAAACGTTAGAATAATTACATTAACGGTAGATGAAATTATCAATAGAAGCTGCGTGGAAAGAATAAAATTATATCAACAAATGTGAAGACAAAAGGAATACCTCTGGTTTGATCTTTAAATTCTTTGCCCTATGAGCATAATCTAATGTGCTTAATGTCTCTTCAAGACAATGAACAGCAAGTGATACAGTGGCAATGATACATGTTTTTGTCCTTCCACCCAATGAGTCACAAAGTAGACGAGTTAGCTTGCTATCCCTGAAATTAAAATTTATCAACAGTTAATTGAGATCGAAAAGGACCATATATAAGAGATGAAAAATCTAAAGATGATGTAGGAAATAATCCAAACCTATAAGGAATATGCCCCAGATGCTCTACAAGAGCATTTACTACTCGTCCCAAAGTAAGTAAACTTTTGTTAATTTCTCTAGCTTCTCTTACACGAACCTAAAAACTTAAAAAGTTACAAATCTTTACCACAGATAATACAACAACGAAAGTACTTTTCTCAGTCAATTGAGACACACAAATAATGAAATCCATTAATAATTAATCAATATATTAAAAAATTAAAAAAAAATAAAAAAGGGGGGTGTATTACCTCCTAGCAACCTTGAACCCTGAAATGTTTTCTGAACCAGCTAAATCAACAAGATTCAGCTTCCCGCATTTTATAAGCTCTTCACCTTCGGCTGAAAAATACAAGCAAGCTTTACAAACAAGCCTTATGAGATCAGTAAATGTTAATAAATTGCAGAACAATTATAACCTTTTATTGTTTATTTAGTAGAGTTCAGCAGTTGGCTAATTCTGCGTTTGCCCACTCCCTCTCAGTAATGGAGGATGTTTTTTTTGGTTTTCTATAGGACCAGTTTTTATAATTTCTTTGGAGCATAGTACTGTAGTAAATTACTCATTATAATGTCTCAAAACATGTAACTTTAACACTATACTCAGCATTCTGACCCTCCAACATGTCAAATATTTGCTTCACTGATCTTGGTATTACACCTGCTTCTGATGACATCTCTTCGTTAGCCATCTGAAAATGATATTGACAAAAAGTTGTTAGCAAAACGATCTAGTACTCTATAATATAAGGTAAAGGTAATTTAAAAGGGTATACATGTATTATTACTTGGCCCAATGCATTCACCTTCCATTGGTGTTAAGTTTTTCGCGTCCCGGTTTGTCCGTAAGCAAAAATGATGCAATTGAAACCTTCTAAAACTTCATTTGCAATTGGAATAACAACTTTTTCATATAAATCCTTTTGCTGGGCAGTGGGACCGAAAACCAACATAAATTCAGAAAAATCATTAACCATAAATGCAATTACTAAAGTTGATTTTTTTCATGAATATCTAATACACCCTCCATCTAAAAATAGGTAGAACATATCATCTGAGTCATTTTCATAGAGATACAAATCTCGAACAACAGACTATGGTCATTGATTTGCCTACATAAGTTTGCATATTGATAAGATATGGTACATTTATGAATTTACAATCATTTTAATAATTAGAAATATATTGCATTAGTCCGCAAATTTTTGATTTTGAGTTTGTATATCACATCAATAATTTTAGATGTGTGATTAGACTATGATGCACTAGTATAAATATTTTTCATTAAACGATTTTATAGGTTTGATGTACGTTATAGGTGTGATGCACTACATATATGACTATGATGTAGTAGTACAAAGGTTTGTGATTCTGAGTTTGTAAATCACAACAATGATGTTATAGGTTTGATACGCTAGATATAGGACAACAATGCAGTAGTACAAAGGTTATTGATTTTGAGTTTTTATATCACATCAACGATTTTATATGTGATGCAATAGATTTAAGACTATGATGAAATGGATGCTATAGTTACTAAAATTCTATGCGTTCAACTTACAGATGTTGAAATTGTTGAAGTTAGACTGTGGATGCTTGGTGTTAAGGAGCTAGATTATCTTGCAATACAAAACCAAGTGTTATTAAAACTAAGGATGCGGTTGTTTTTCAAGAATGAAGCCAATAGCCGAAGCATCTACCGAATAACTTTCCAAAAGAAGGATGTGTGGTGTATGTACATTATTTATCTCATCAGGTTCATCACTAATACTTTTAGTTCTGATTTTGTTAATTTAATAACAAGGATATTGTGTTATTTGTTTTCATTTCTTATAAAAACATCTTCTTTACAGGTTGTTTACAATGCAAACTTACTCTTTAAGTTGGTAAATGAGAAGAAAACTAAGAGGAATTGGCTTGGCTATTATCAACTGAAATCTGACAGAAGTAACCAGTCAAAAGACCATTGATGAAGGTTTTTCTTTATTTTTTTAAGTCACTATAATGCCGGCTTATAGAAGGCAATATTAGTGTTTATTACTTTTTTATTTGTTTTTCAAAATATCAATCTTCTAACTAATAATCTAAAAGCTGATGAGACACTAAAATTGTATGGGAATTTTAATTTACCAATAGTCTAAAACTGCTGATAGTATCAGTTACACTAAAGACTTAAAATTTGTTGATCCATTCTAATGTAAAGCACTCAAATCTGTGGACCCTTGCTACTGTGACTTGGACTTGGACGCCTAGTGTTTGTTAGTTGCCTACTCCCATTCTTATTGCCTATGTCGTGCCTGTCTTTCGATGTGTAGCAGTTTTGATTTTTACTTCTATGTAAAATATAGTCAAATTCATACACAAGCCTTTTTGTTTAGTATTGGCAACTGATATATTGTGCTCTTATTGTTTTAGTTAATGAGGATTCACTCTAGGAATCCATAAAGGGGCTGGACTCGACAGAAAGTAAGTAATACTCCTTTAATTACCTCATATTTTTCTATGACTTGCTGACTCAGATCTTATTAACTCTCACAGAGTTATATTTAATGTTGTTTTAGTTTACTTAGATGCTGATTAATTAAAATTCGGCTTCTATAATGATAAGGTCGTTATACCCTTATCATTAATTAAACTTTAAACAATTATTTGTTAACTTTTATAAACAACTTTTACAAGGTTTGAAGAACATGAAATTTTGTAAGATCCGAATCACACTTAGCCATTTGGAAAAGGATATCAGACTAACGCCTACATCTAGCGAACATGCTTACAATGTACATGATCTACCTTAACAAATAGAATCGTGAACCTATCCAGACCACCAAAACATTGATACTTCAATTTGGATAACTTTGAATTGCGGGCATATACTCACATAGCTGGTTGTTCTTCCCAAGCGTGAAATTGATCTACACTGTAGACGCCTAATTCTATAGGGTTGTTACATGCTAACAAATTAGATATCACTTTCTTCAGAGACTTGTAATACTATGTGATTCATTACCGTCATCTTTAGCAGTAACCATATACAACTTGTACTAATCTATCGAAATCCAATTTCAGGTGTTTCATTTAATGATTGGGTTTTCTAACACGGGTATGATATTTAGACTTTACTTAAAAATACCGTTTATAAATATCAGGTGCATCACAGTTTAAATATTTGGTGCACCAAAGTTGTTTTTACTGCATTATAGTTAAATATGCGGTGCATCACAATGTAAGGATGTTTGTTTTTACTGCATCGATTTGTACTGCATCGATTTTAAACTGTGATGCAGTACATGTTCGGTCATCGGGTATAAGGATGCATTAGGTTAGGCATAGGTTGGGTTATGTGCGTAAATCTATTTCTATGCTTGGTTTTTTGGGAGATGCACTTGAATTTGAACTATGATGCAGTAGGTGTTCATTTGTCGCGTATAAGCATGAATCAGGTTAAGTGTAGGTTGCGTTATGTGTGTGAATGTGTTTGTCTGTTTTGTTGTTTATGCGATGCACTTGAATATGAGTTGTGATGAAGTACATGTTGAGTTGCAATGTATAAGGATGAATTAGGTAAATTTAGGTTACATTTTATACAAAAATGTGTCTCTATGCTTGGTTGTATGTTTGATGCATTTGATTTTGATTTGTGATGCAATATGTGCTCATTTATGGCACATAAGGTCTGATTATATCATGCATAGGCTGATTTACTTGTCGAAAAGTGCTTGTGTATGTATTTGTATATATGATGCAGTTGGTGTAAAGAAGTGATGTAGTAAGTGTTCATATTTGTGGTACATAAGGTTCGATTAGGTCACGCGTAAGGTGTTTTAGCTGTCGAAAAGTGCTTGTGTGTGTATTTGTATGTATGATGCAGTTGGTGTAAAGAAGTGATGCAGTAGGTGTTCATTTGTGGTATATAAGGTTCTATTAGATCACGCGGATGTCTTACTTGTCGAAAATATGTTGTAACTTGTGTAAAAAGAAGTGATGCAGTAGGTGTTCATTTGTGGCATATAGTTTAAATAAGGTAAAGCGTAGTGTGTTTTATTCTCTGTTGAAATAGGCTATGTATATGTTGTATTTTATGCAAAAATGTGTTTGTATTCTCTATTGTATGAATGATGCACCTGGTTTTGGACCGTGATGCACTAGCTGTTTAATTCTTTTGTATAAGGTTGATATAGGCTATGTATAGTTGTATTAGGGTGTAAAAAAGTATTTGTATGCTCTATTGTGTGAACGATGAACCTGCTTTTGGACTGTGATGCAGTAGCTACTCACTTGTCGCGTATGTGGTTTAGTCAGGCTACATATAGGTTTTGTTAGTTTTGGTTTACCAAAATCTTACTTTTTTATCAAATTAAGTTTGTTGTTTTGAATATGATGCAGTAGGCTATCAAATCTTTTGAAGAGTGTGTGTATGTATATGTTTATGATTAATGCACTTGGTTTTAAACGGTGATGTGGTAGGTGCTTTATGTATGTAAAATGTGTTTGTATGCTTGGTTGTTGCACTTGATTTTTAACTGTGATGCGCTTATTATGACACAGTGATGCACTAGATATGAAAATATAAATACCTAGATATGACAATGTTATGCACTATATATGAAGTTGTGATGTACCTATGATGCATTGGATATGACAATTCATAATAATTATTTTCTATATTGGCTTATTTGTTGCAGCTTAATACATCAAGTCAACGAAATCTAAAAGTACGCAAGTGAAGAGAACTGTGATAGCGTTTAAGGCGTAGAGTACAAGTTTATTCAAAAACATAGAAAAGAGGAATTTGCGTCAGGAAGTTTTTGTGATGAGGAAAACATACAACGGTACCGACTATCGTGTTTTTGTGACGGGGCATATAAAAATATAAGAGCGTCAAGTACCTAGAAAAGATGGTTCTGATAAATTCAGACTCAATGGATGTTTAAAATCTTTTGTAGTACTTTTGATTTGTGTCTGTTTAATACTAAGTACTTTACTTGTTAATGATAAATGTTTCTTTAGTACCAAGTTATTTTGATTACAGTGAAAAACTGAATGATCACTAATACAATATTATTTATAAATGGTGATGCACTAATTTATAAACTGTGATGCACTAATTTGGAATTATACTTAGTGCATCACATTGTAAATAACTAGTGCATCACAATATATATAACAAGTTCATCATAATGTGTATACATGATGCATCACAGTATATATAATTTGTATATAAGTTTTTGAATTATAATAACTGAATAAAACTATTAACAATATGATGCCTTAAATACTAATGTACAAACAAATAATTATGATGCAGAAAAACAAACATTCTGTGACATTAATGCATTAAGTAAAAAATAAATGTAATACAGTAACACAAACACTGAGATGCAATGGTAATGACATTGTTCTGCACTAACATATATAACAGTGATGCAGTAAACAAACACAAGAATGCACTAAAATAACACTATGATGTAGTACTAATTAACAATGATGCACTAAAAAAGAAAACACAAAAAGAAATTGTATGATATTTCATAACACTATTATAATGTTTAAATTTTCTAAAACAATGCCACTAGACTTTGGTAATTGCCAAAAAAGTAAGAAAAACATTTGCGCTGACACATAACCTTCACAAACCTCGAGGCTTAAACTTTTCTTCCGCTGAAATATAAGTAAAACCAAGGAGCCTTCACCCAGTTGGAACACTAGTCTTTAGTCTTTAACCCCTCGCCAACAATACATCTAGACCATTAGTAGAGACTCCCCCAGGCAGATAAAACTTTGTCACATTCTTGTTGAGGTGATTATTAACTTCATGTATCTGTTGTAGATGAGAGATGTAACGGTCCTTGTTGTTTACCTGATGAAGATGCAACAATGCCAGCATGCTCACTGTGAATAAAGCAGTATTCCCTAACACACCGCCAAGATGATCTGCTATAGATGACAACTTTGACTAGAATGTTTGAGCTCTTCATGCCATTATAGGATTCTGCTGATGTGTAACCATTCTAAGGTGGGACAAATTTGCCATGATTCTAAACTTCACCAACAAAAGCTCTTGCTTCTTCAATGACCTTGTACTTCTTACCATGGTGGTCAGCTAATCTCAATGCTAGCACAATTCTGCTTTGCTCTAACCAGGTAATTGCAACATACCTCTCTGCTCATTGTTGTGTTTGCACAGTCTACATTTACAGAAGAGAGGAAAGAACATATTAAGCAATATTTTATCAGCAAATGAATTATGTAGCAGACAATATGAAAACACACAAACATATTTAGTTATGATACTGAACTCTGTCGAACGTATTTGATTCTCAACTCCAAGCGACATGCAGAATATATTATAAAGAGATATACACATGCACCTAAACTGTCATCACAATTCAATAAGTCACTTTTGACTAGTGATTCATGTTGTGTGTTCATTTGTGAACTGTAACAAGCTGTCCGCATCAGAGGCAAAAAATCATCGGCAGCAAATGTCGCCCCACAATAAGTATTTAAAGGACGTTCCTATTTTGGTTTTTTTTTGCCACAAGAGAAAATTGTACTGGCACCTTGTGTCTTAGTAGTTCTCTCCATAACACCATATACATGAGTACATCTAGTGGTATAATTATTTCTGCTCAAAATCCACTATTCTCATCATTTATATCTCTCATATTACGCGTCATAGCCCATAGGGTACAAATAACACTTTGTGTCCTAACCAATTATGGTACAAATATTTGGAAATTAGTTACTTTACGTCATCATATAGCTTCCCTGAAACATTCCTGCATTATCCTTCTCATCTGCAGCCTAGCTCCGGAAAGGAGTTACTAATTATAAGAAAATGCTACACAATGCACAATCATATAATATTACCGAACCCCAAGGACCAAATTATGAAAATACACGATCAAGATTCTTCTAATTCATATGCTAATATCAAAAGCCAAAATTCAGGACTTTGTTTTTTAGATATTGTTCATTAACAAAAAAACAAGAGTCGGCAGTATAATGTCACCTATCATAATTTAGGGATATTCTCTATCTAAAGATAATCACGAGTGTGTCCGTCAAAACTAGAAAAGAGTGCCACCAGGCCACCACCAATGCCTCTCTACTGTGACATATGTAAATCTCGAGCATCTTGCGCCACCACATAACATTTGTGATACACAGTAGGCATCCATAGCCACTAAACTTTATTAGAGCATCGTGGAAGACCCCTTAAATCACTTTTGAGTTGCGAAAACATGGAGTATTATGACCTAACTTCTACTATACTTCACTTACCAGCTGTCCTGTACTATTCATGCCCTAAGGACATTGTGATAGATCGGCTCATATTCCCGTGTCACCATATGCACACAGTTGTTCTTAACTAATAACAGGAATAAAAGCTTGTTGCTACTTCTGGCACGTTGCTCTAGTTCTGTTCTAGTAGATGCCCTGCTGCTTATGTGCTCCACTTATTTTAAATGAACGGAAAAATTAAATTAAACTGATAAAGAACCAGAGCCGACCAAGAGATGCAACAAAACCGGAGACGCTGACCAAGCATAAAAACTAAACAAAGTACTACAGATCCAAAAAGAACCACCCGACTAACAATTCAACCTAACTACAACACCTGATTATCTGCCTTTCTAATCAGCATTGATTACACTCACCTTGGGATATTCCACACGTTTTCTTTGTTCCTGTTTTGCAACTCTTTTGCTTGTTATCACATGTCTCTTGGTCAATGGTACTACTCAATCTCATTTCTCCTAGTTTCACACATGTTTAGTTATCTTTTAATTTTTGTAGAAACAAACTATCCTCAGAAGTTGAAGTCAAATAACTACTGAACAAAAGTTAATACTTTTAACAAATATCTATCTAAAAACTTAATATTCTTATCAATTCAAAATTAAAGTCAAATACCTAAAAAAACTTGAAGACGTGCATGCTTACAACCGCGCCTGGTTGGTTCATTTTGGTAAAACCATGGAAAAAAGTATTAGGTGAATGGTCCACAACGGACAAAAACTAGAAAGGTAAAAAAACTAATACTGCATATTCAAACTGTGATGCACTATAAAATAAACTGTGATGGACCAAATATAAAAACCTTGATGCACCAGATATTAAAACTGTGATGCACTATAAAATAAACTGTGATGCACCAAATATTTAAACCTTGATGCGCCAGATATTAAAATTGTGATGCCCTAATAAATAAACTGTGATGCACCAAATATTTAAACCTTGATGCACCATATATTAAAACTGTGATGCAATAGAAAATTAATTGTGATGCACCAAATATTTAAACCTTGATGAGCCATGATATGTGTGAAAACACATATCCGTTTTATATCAAAAATGACCCATAAAAGACAAAATTATGCTTAAAATGCTTGTATATTGCTTGTTTTGTCTTTGTGATTGTGTAGGTATGGATATTGCAAAAATCACAAGAAAACGGTCAAAACCGGACAAACACGGACACGGGAACGGATAGAGTGTACAAGAGCCGGGAGAATGCTTTCAAGGTCAACCAAAGTCAACCATTGGTCAACATTGGTCAACTACCAGGAGACAAAACCTTTCAAAATTCCCAAAATGCCCTTAATGTTAAATCAAAATTCATAAAAAGCCCCTAAAACCCTAACACCGTTATCTTTTTATTAATAAAAGATAACGGTCGTTAACCTTCTTATAAAACCCAAATCCAAAACCTGTTAACCTTACCAAGCCCAAAACCATAACCCTTGGCCCAATCTTTTTTATATAAGCCCGAAGTCAAACATATAACCCGGGTCAAAGAAAAATCAAACGCACCCTTTTATAACGCGGGAAATATTGTTGTTACTGTTTATCTTCTTCTTCGATTTACCTAGCCTCAAAACAAGGGGTAAATGCAAATTGAGGACGTGGCTATGCAATTCAAGTGACAAGATCCAAGCTGGCAAGACATTGAGAAAACCTAAATCCAGCATCACGTCAAGACACCTATGGGACCCTAATCGGCCATAAACGCGACATCGAAATTCTTTACTACACATCACAGTTCAAAAGGAAATGCATCGTTCATATAACCAAGCAAACAATACCAATGACAACATTTAGTAGCAAACAATGAAAACAGGGAAGTAAAGTGAGAACAATATTCCAAGCGCAGGCAGATATGATTTCCTTTTTGATAGCCAATAATCATCTCGATTTTAGATCATGAGATACACAAGATTGATAGTGAACCAGGTTAATCAAATAACTACTTAATGCAGTTCTAAAAGGAAGCTAAGACGAATTTTCACAACAGAAATACTAAAAAATTCAATCAGTAAATTCTTACAGTTTCTTAAGAGAATTTTGCCCCAGACCTGCAGGTAGAGTACCTCCTAAAGAGTTTAAACTTAACTTCCTGAATTAAAAAAAGATACTTTAATGGATACAAACAAGAAAACATAATTCAAGTGTAAACAATCATGTGAGAGACGATAAATTTTACCGAGTGCAAAGAAACATGTGACAGATGATAGATTTTACAGATCAGCAAAGTACAATAAAAAATATATATATATTGCCATAACACATTTTAGAATTCAAGAAATGTTTGTGTATCTAAAATCATACAACTAGTTTATGTTAGTCAATCACAATCATTTTCGGACAAAAAAACAAAGTCTATTTTCCCTAACTCATCCATATCCACATCAGCATAATCCTAATGCATCTAAGTTCATCCTCTACCACATCAGTAGCTTATTCAGGAACATACAATCATTTTATCACAAAAACATGAAACACATTAAAACATAACTTATGCTTATGAACATAATCTCAATCCTAATGCATCTCAGTTCACATTCTACCACATCACAAGCATATTTAATCACTCACAATAAATTTCGGACAAAAAACAAAGTCTATTTTACCTAACTCATCCCTATGTACATCAGAAAACACCCTAATGCATTTCAGTTCAAATTCTACAACATCATAAGCATATTCAGTCACTCGTAATCATTTTCGGACAAAAAAAACAAAGTTTATTTTCCCTAACTCATCCATATCTACATCAGCATAATCCTAATGCATCTCAGTTCATCCTCTACCACATCAGTAGGTTATTCAGGAACATACAATCATTTTATCACAAAACATGAAACACATTAAAACATAACTTATGCTTATGAACATAATCTTAATCCTAATGCATCTCAGTTCACATTCTACCACATCACAAGCATATTTAATCACTCACAATCAATTTCGGACAAAAAACAAAGTCTATTTTACCTAACTCATCCCTATGTACATTAGAAAACACCCTAATGCATTACAGTTCAAATTCTACAACATCATAAGCATATTCAGTCACTCAACTAATGCATCTCAGTACAAACTTAAAATTAAATATAATACTTACTTGCTGATTTTTCAACTTCATTCGTTTTTTTTAATTTTATTTTTCTTTTTTGTTTCTACAAATTAAACATAAACATGATTAATTATAAAATAAAACTAGTAGATGCAGTGAAATATAAAAAAATGTAGTAATAATCAGTTACCAGGCGGTGTTAATCCTGTATATGTTCGAACCATAGTGATGGTGGTTACAGTGGAGGAGATGGTGGTTACGGTGGGGAAGATGGTGGTTACGATGGGGAAAATGGTGCTTACGGTGGGGAAGATGGTGGTTAGGATGGGGAAGATGGTGGTTACGGTGGGGAAGATGGTGGTTACGGTGGGGAAGATGATGGTTACGGTGGGGAAGATGGTGGTTACGGTGGGGAGAGATTTAGGGTGAGAGGCGCGTTATTCTTTGATCGGTTTTTGAGTTTTGGGAAAAAAGAGGCGGGTTATTAATTGAAGTAATGATTTGACCCTAAAGTTTCACTTATTTACAAAAGAGGGACCGCCCCTTTTTTGTTTTTTTTTATCTAAGGATTTTTGATCCAAGGGCTAGGATCTTCTCCTACCCTTTTTATTATAAACATTCTTTTATAATAACCCCACCATATATATATATATATATATATATATATATATATATATATATATATATATATATATATATATATATATGTACACACACACACACACACAAATATATATATATATATATATATATATATATATATATATATAGTGTGTGTGAGGTTCTTTTCAGAACCAAATGAATATACAGAACTGTGAGAACTATTTATAGCCATTGGATATTTGATCAATGGATACAATGATTTGTGGCATAATTGTAATAATGATGAAGATTTTGAATAATTTTGTAAGGATTGAAAGGGTACAAACGGAAGTTTAATTTACTAAATCTGAGAAACCGTCCCACTTTAGTTTCCCATAACATACGGGAATTTAAAATCATATTATTGATCCATTATTTCTCAAAAAAAAACATAATGCCTAATCCATAGCCTCCATTTATCCTCTTAACCACCAAGATCGACAGTTGTTAAGAAATGATCCCACAAACATAGTCACCACACTCTAATCTTTATTCCTCCTTATATTAGATTGACTGTAACCAAGAAATGACTTCACAAAAAGGTTTGTTTTTAAATTAATGGATCTGATGGTATAGTACGGGTTTAGCATGTCCATTTTTTATATCAAAATTGAGTATGATTAATTTTTAGCGTTCTAATTTATTTTATTTAGCTAATATAAAAATCCTTTTATGTTTGCTAAAATCGATTTTTATGTAAAATAATAGGTGTTGTACGTGTAAGTTAATTTGTTGTGTTTATGAAAATGATGAAAACATTACAGTGCACATGTATTTGATTATTTGTTATTTGTTATTCGAATTGAACTCATTACAGTGCAAAGGTATATCTTATTGATTTGAACACATTACATGTATATCAAATTGAACACATTGCAGTGCACATGTATTTGAACACATTACAGTGCGCAGGTATAGTTTTTTTTCATATGGCCATTCATTGCCTTCATTTGTTAGACAAGGTATATATTTAATTGATTTAAAGTTTTTTTCTCTTTGAATATTGTAACACATATAGTTTTTCTAATCTTTTTTTATGTTTATTTTTATCGATATAGCCTGTCTAATCAACATCGGCATCATGGAATATTGATATTTGTGCAGCCTTTTTGTTTTATTAATATATTAATATCTTACTGCTATACAAACGATATATTAACCTTCAAAATCATAATGTTATGTGTTTAGCTTTGGAATAGTGTTGTTGGAACTCATCATACGGAGTGACATTGTTAATAAAGTGTGCATATGTGTTTTGATAGATATATGCATATATTTGACACTACGTATCATGATTAAATTCATTTGCATGCAAATTAGAGTGCATATGTATTTTATTGTTATGTTTGAATAATTCGTTTTTTAATTGCATGTGGTTACAGATACGAGTATGATGAGCAATATGAAGAGTGTGCATGTGTTTTGTACATACTATCTAGTTAGAAGATAGTTTTGACGAAAAAGTCAAGAGCAAAGACACAAGTACATGCCGTGGATACAAGTGCACATAAACTAATTAACTTAAGTGTGTATATACAAGGGCATATGGATGAACTCAAATGCACATATACATACCAAGAAATCAAGAATCTATAATGAGGGGAAATACATGTGCATATACGACAACACCATTTTGGTTCTGTTAAATATTCGTAGACACGTTTGAACTTTTATTTATTTTTACTTTTAGATTATTTTTTTTGTATTGTATATAACATGATTTCAGATCTTTTGTATAATGTTTTTGTTATAAAATGTATATAGTACATGTAAAATATTTATGTTTGTCATTCCATGCACTTGTGTAAATATCTGTGACCAAAACACAGTTTATGTTTAAGCAATTAAGAACTAAAAACATATATAGAATTACATTATCTGAATAAAAAAACACATATGCACATTACTTTTTTAAAACCATACATGCTAAAAATATATTTGAAATTTTTTTTCTAAAATTTAGGAACTAAAAAACATTTTTTATTAAAAGAATTCAAAAAATATTAAAAATGTTAATTTACCTATATACCCTTTTGAATTAAATTAAAAAGATAAATATTAAAAAAAATCTCATTGGTTAATGTTGGTTTTCGTAGTTCTGTACATTTATTTGGTTCTGAAAATAACCTCACCATCTATCTATATATATATATATATAATAAACAAAGCTTTTTTTTAAAACTTGTCACCTCATTTAATCTATGTGGCACTCTTGACACGTCACTAATGCCACTTCAACAAATCCATGTCATCTATAGCAATTTATTTTTCCCTTCCTTTTAGACTACAATGTTTGACTTTCTATATCAATAATAAAAACTAAACGTACAATTTTTATTACCAAATTTCAATCAGTGAAACCACTTTTCACTCTCACAATCAAAACCATTTGTCACTTTGAATATCAAGTTATCATCGATTTATGCACACCTCAATATGAATATCAACTTTTTTATATCAAGGTATCATCCATTCGTTAGCTTTCTCTTTGGATATATACAAGGTATAATCGTTGATTTAATTCTTTATAAGTTGTTATAACAAAATTTGATGGTGTGGTATTTTTTTTCTGTATTATACATTACATCTTCAATTTTTACAATTCACAATCAATATGAAATTTTATTTGTATTCACACAATTTGTAGTATGTCTTTATTATTTATAAAGAACAATATATTAAATGTTGTTTTTCGCGAACACCAATAAATACTTTGTTGTATTCATGATTTATAAAACAACTTCAACACATGAAAATGTTCATATCATCAATCTTGATTACTTGATCAATAGTAGGCTACGACTTATTGTAACGAAATACTTAAGTTTTATATGACTTTTAAATTCAACGTCATTTAATTTTACTAGAAATACATTTTATGTTCTAGACTATGTAATTTTTTATACGGTTAAACTCTATTAAACGTCAAAAACGGTTAACCGTGACCCGAACCGCGGGTAACCGCTCACTTCAGGTACCCGCATGTCCGGTTACCCGCCTAGTACGATTCGGCGACGGATAGTAAAATTAATTACCCGCCCCGCGACGGATAGTTTAAATCTTCCAACTAACCGAACCGAACCGCCCCGTGAACACCCCTAGCACCCGCTAAAGAATAATCATGGAATCCTTCGGACATGTATCAACAGGAACCTACATACATATTCACATTACTAATGGTATATGCAACCACTTTTTGTAATATAATTTATGTAGACTAATTTTTTCAATTCTTTTACTTTCCAGTTAATTATATTTACTCATATGTCTTGATTGATTTTTCAATTATTACGAAGATATAATTTACTAATATACTTCCATAAATCACGTTTTATAATTTGTTTGTATTTTAGGCAAGTAGTAAATAATTTAAAAAGGTATCATATGTAGTAAATACTTGCCTATAATGAATTCTTATTACCATGATCTTAAGACTTCACTTTAGGCCCCCGAGAAGGTTGAGTCGAACCAGACTTGAAATATCATTGGTTAATGACAAGGTAAACAACATTTGTAAAATGGAACAACGTGATGTAACCGCTACACCACAAGACAAAGGCTCATATTTATCAGCAAACATACCCAACACGTCAATGGTTCATAGACGTAGAGGGAGACTGATGAAAGAGATACCGAACGCTATTATACCTGGCCATTATTTTTTAAAGTGTTTACTGGATAGGATGTCCTGGACAAGGAGTTTAATATACCATTTGTAATATGAGTTATGCGATGGTTGTTAAAATGCATGTGTTTCATATGATTGGCAATTTATTTGCACAATACATATAACATGGTTATTTTCTGATATGTAGTGTTAGGTACTGCTTATTCAAGTGATTCTTCGCTTGCAAACACCCCTTCGTCTATGATCATTACAAATTCGACTGAAGCACATACCAACATTCTTCCGAGACACAGGGTCAGCCCCTTGTTAATGACATTACTAATGGTATGAAACCGCTTTTTATAATATAATTTGTGTATATTATTTTCTAAATAAAAATATCAAATTTATATATCTTTCCAGTTACTCGGTCAAACTTACTCAAAAACAACACTCATGTATTTGGTTACAGTAAGTATATTAAAGGTTTCTTTGGTGTGCTAACCGATGTTCTAGTTATATTTCTCATGAAAACTGGTTTAAAACTCCTTATTTAGTTTCCTTGTAATGTTTCTAGCGCCTTGCTAGTTTTTAATAAATCTTGCCACACATAAATTAAATCATTATGTTGGCAGCTATGTGATCTAATTTATTAGTGTTGTCCACCAACATATTGAATACATTAATATACTTACATAGCAGTTGTTTTTTTTTAGTTTTAGCTACAACTATCAAAAGTATCACAATTATCTAACAAAAATGCAAACATAAATTTTGCGACTCCATATCTGCTAAAACAAATGCACCAGTTGGTGCTCAAGGTATATATTGTTTCACGTGTAGTTACTATAATATGCAGGGACGGACCCAGGATTTTTCGTCGGGTGTTGTACAATTTTTTTCAGAGGGTGTTGCATATGATTTTCTTTATCATATACAATAAAATTTTATCTATAAATAATTTTAGACTAAACTGAAGTTACACAACTATCAAATATGGCCATTTGTACCATTCCTTCTAGGTTTCCGGTTTCCCATCATCATCAAGTTCTTGACTGATTTCTCCTAAGTACTTCCAAACACATAGAAGATAGTTGTACCATTTTTCTCCTAAACAAATCTGAACCAGACTTGAAATATCATTTGTTAATGACAGGGTAAACAACATTTGAAAAAATGGAACAACGTAACGTAACTACTACACCACAAGACAAAGGCTCATGTTTATCATAAACATACCCAACACGTCAATGGTTCATAGACGTAGAGGGAGACCGATGAAAGAGATACAAAACGTTATTATACCTGGCCATTATTTTTTAAAGTGTTTACTGGATAGGATGTCTTGGACAAGGAGTTTAATATACCATTTATAATATGAGTTATGTGATTGTTGTTAAAATGTATGTGTTTCTTATGGTTGGCAATTTATTTGCACAATACATATAACATCGTTATTTTCTGATATGTAATGTCAAGTGTTGCTTATTCAAGTGAAGCTTAGCTTGCATACACCCCTTCGTCTATGATCATTACAAATCCGACTGACGCATATACCAACCCCAGGTTAGCAACCATCCAATAACTCATATTATAAATGGTTTATTTGCACAGTACATGTAATATTGGTCGACTAAGGGATCATACAACACTAGATTAGCAACTTTTTATTATACAACTCAAGATTTAAATTTTGTTTGATATATTTACCGACTTAACATTTAAATATCTTTGTGAATGTTTTCCCATATATGGAATGTAGGTTCAAGCAATGCTAAACAAGGTTTACATCATTCTACTACCAATTCAAATGAACCCCAAAGCTACATCGTGAAACATCCATGCAAGCGGCAAAGAAAAGTAATATACGAGATTCCTAAAATAAACTTTGATACTGACGAGGATGAAGATGTTTCTGGATCAAATGCACAAATTGAATGTTCTCCTCCTTTTTTTATGAAACTGCACAACATTGTTTGAGTAATATTTGTTTACAATTTTACTATGTATTTTCTAACTTGAATTAAGCTATTTGTGTTTACAACTTTACTACAATTTTACCTGTGCTTTGCGATACTATCTTGATAGCTGTTTATTTGTATCACCTAATGCAAATTTTTATTTCATGTTATGATTTTTCATATGAAAGCTTCTTCTGGCCTTGAGTTGTCAAAATTTTCGCTAACTATTTGACAATTGATATTCGTTAATTTTAGTACTTTCTATAAGCCACCCGTGATTTATCACGGGTTAAAATTGTAACTTGTGTCATTTGATTAATAGGGGCATTTTAAGAATTTGACACTCTTCTTTAACTACTCATTTAAACCTATTTAACATCCTCTTTTAATCTTCTTTATTCATGTCACATTTTCTTAAGTATCAAAACATTCACGTCACTTTTATTTTATCTCAAATAAGACAATCTTCACTGTCACTTTATCTCACATAACAATATCAAAAAAAGTGTTTCAATATAAAAAAAATGAATTAAATGTGTGTCTAATATGCCAATATATAAAAGATGTGTCACTTTACCAAAATGATGTGTCGTACGTAAAAAATGTGAGTCAAAATGTGTAACGATGTGTCAGTCTACTAAAAGGATGTGTCAATATGTCTAAGGATGTAAATCAAGTGTGTCAATATGTATAAGATGTGTCAGTCTATTAAAACAATATACTACTTATGCTTAACTATGTGTATCAAGTGTGTCAATATATATATAAAAATGTGTCAATTTATTAAAATGATGTGTTAATATTTGTAAACAAATCTATCACGTGTGTCAATTTTTAATTAAATAAAAGATGTGTAGAATGAATATAATTAATGTGTCAATTGAAAATTTGTATTTTTTTCAATATTAAAAAATCATACGTTTCTTAAGCATCCCTTAAATTAAAGTTTGAATTTTAATTAATTGTTAGTTTCAGAATTGTCAAGGTGGGTATTTGTTGATAATGTTAAATGACTTTGGTACCCTTATTCATACATTTATTAATACAATTAGTCCCTTTTTGAATTAAACATTTACATTTAATATCCGAAATGATCTCATACACAAGTTTAATATTAAATGATACAATCCAATGGTCAATATAGCTTTCTATACTTTTTATCCAAACTCACTTTTCACAATAACCATATATATATATATATATATATGTATATATATATGTATATATATATGTATATATAT
>BQNB010055720.1:11441-35157 GCA_026074375.1 Tanacetum coccineum
GTTCTTATAAGTCAAGCCAGACCATAAAAGTCAAAGATTGACATCGTCATTCTAAATTCGAAAATTCTCGGATGTTACATTCACTCCTTACACACAAGAGCATTTTTTTATACCTAGTTTAGCTTTTATAATTTTTAGCTTAATTTAGTTATAGCTTATGCAATTTTATCTTCAAATGTAATTTTATCTTTTAGTAATTTATAACTTTCAGTTTTTAAGGCATTGTAATCCAATTTGAGTTTTAATAAAAATCCTTATTTCATTTTTCATAAGTTGTTTTCTACTCATAAGCTGCTACTATTCCATAAGCTACTCATAAGCTCTCACAAGTCTCTAAGCTTGTGATAGAGCTCAATTCAGCCCCTAATTTACTTAAACTCTAAAATCAGTTAAGCTTAATACCTTTGCTTGTTTGGATTGTGAGCTTTTGGAAGATGAGTTTACAAAGTGTAGGTCCAGCCCTAGATAGATCTTCAAGCCTGTTGAGGTTGTAGAGTACTTATGTAATCACAAGCAACTCTAAGAGAGACTCTAACAAATTAAACTATTGTTTACGCGGAATATAAACAACAGAGTTAAAGAAGAATTACTCAAACAATGATCCTCTATGGATCTTTTCTATTAATAATAAAAGTGTTTTCCGATCGATCCTTTCATCTATGATCGTAGGTTTCTTAAATACACATGAAACCCTAACAACCTCTTTCCTAAGACTCGCTAAAGAGATAAGTATTATCACTTCCTAGGATATCTCATGCATATCCTTATCACTAACTAACTATACTATCAACCCGGAGTAAGCATAATACTACCAGGACTAATATTGTTCTACCAGCAGGAATAACTTTTGATCTGCCAGAGTACGAATATAAATTATCCTTTACTGTAGGAACTACATACCTACGCAGGATCTTTTACTCTACTAGTAGAACTACAACCTACTATTAGTAACTTCTTTTACATATTCCTAAACTATTGTCACATACTGAGCACTTACTCTATGAAGCGTTTGTCGCGTTTAGTTACTTTATTTACACTAGAGATAATTTAAAACGAATGTAAAGTAGATCTATATGGATTGTGAGTTATCAATGATGGGTCATATGGGTAAAACTGAAATTTCGGTTAAAAAGGAAATTATTTTAATGGGTTGCCCAATATAAAATACCATTAGCTACTCACCTCCCAAATTGCTTAATTGAAAAAAATTTATATTAGATTATTAGTTTAATAAAATACAAAAAAATTTGTAACCATACCCAATATACAAGTTATGTTGTGAAATCATAAACTTGAACAAAATAAAAAATGGTTGAAGAAGTGTTAAGAGGCCGATTCAACATGTTCGAATTAGTAACCGTATGCCCCTACTTGTCCGACTATTAATAAGGTTTGACGCTCCACATTTGATTATGTCTTCACTCTGTTAAATCATTATATTCATCATTTTACTGGTTCTTGATTTTAAGTAACCGTTTTGACGTTTTCCGGTTGACGACAAATGTATTCAGGTTGTATTAACATTTAATTGTTTACAGTTTTTTTTTACTGATTAAATGTGTTAAACTATTCTTGTGATTGAGTACCATTAATATAGCTCCTCACCTTGCAACAACCATAAAAGTCTTAGAAAAAGGCGCATGATACATAACATGACACCCCAAAACTTCATCCAAGCATGCCTAAAGCGTGGAACAAAAATGTGACAATCCGTATTTTTCAGGTCATTTTACGTCAATTAACTCGAAACAATTTACTTTGAATATTTACGCGTTTACTTTTAAATATAACAGTTAAGTTAAATCGCGTAAACCAAAAATCAACAATTAATGTAAACCAGCATTAAACAAATATAAGTTTACGTTAAATAAGTGTTATTTAATTTTTTTCGAAGATAATTTATAACTTTTCGTATTTTATTTTTATACGTTACGTAAAACGTTTACGTTTCGCGTTTTGAGCTTTTATGCATGCATGTAAACTATACCACATTTACCAATACCCTCAAATACTCATATACTATCAAAATTTATCATTTCTCATCCCATTATATTTATTAAAAATCGGCCTCTTTATGGATTTATATACAAAATACTTACAAATTCCATTTGCATTGTATCAAGTATCATGTATTTCCTCCTTGATTTAAGCTCTTGGTTCCCTAGATATTTACCTTATAAATACTACACATGCACTAGACTTTTCACTTCATTAATTCATATACCAAAAACACAAAAATCTCTCTCTCTCTCTCTCCTTCATTTCCCACGGCACAAAACACCACTATAGGATCTTCATTTCCTTCCATTTCTTTGATAATTATAGCATACAATGGTGTTCAAAGTTTAATACTAAGGTTTTCTAGGTTCATTTCCAAGTTAGGGTTTCTATTTTAAGCAAGGGTTTTCAAGATCTAAGTTAGGGTTCATAAATCAAGATTTAGGTTTTTGATAAAGATTTTGGGTTAAAATCAAAGGCTATGGTTTCTTTTGAACATAAGCTTTGTAAGCATTCTACATACCCTTTTTGATTTTCATACACTTTGATTTTGTTTGATGCAGATGCGGTCAACGAGCGAGTCAACGTAACAAATACGTTTAGCGCTTATTTTTCGGCAATAAATTTCAGTGGCGGATTGGGCTGAAATTCGCATGGTCACTCGAAAACGGCCCAACGGTCAAGACTTATCACCTTTGCTATGAGCCCTGTCAGTTTTGGGCCTTTTGGGGTCGTTTGGGGCCTCAAAAACGCGTTTTTCTATTTTTTGGCTTTATTTTTGTGTTTTCAATTATGTTTTGTATGGGATTTTAGTTCCTTTTTATTTTAGAACTTATCCTCCTTTATATGAACGATTTTAGGGTTATCTCTAGCAGCTTTTGAGAAACTTACGAATTAATTAAATAAGAGAATTTCTCATCTTGAGAATTTCAGATTAGTTCTTGTGTTTGTGTGGTTTGTTTTTCTATCGATATGCATTATTGTTCCTACATATTTCTATACTTACTTAGTGTATTTATATACATGAACAAGATTATTAATTTATATCACCAACTAGTAGATTTTTATAAACATTTGCAAAGAAATCAAGAACACTACATACCTATGATTATTAATCAAGATGTGAAGTTTGTTATTTATTAACTAGCTTATTTAGTTTACAAGTTATGTCATATAGTTATTCATTATGTTGTGAAGTGTTGGATGGGATTAAGTAAGTTTGTATGTATTGATTGTGAAGGAGGTTTAAGTGGTTAGATTAGAGTTTGTTGTTTTGTAAAAATGAGGTTAAAATCATAGTTTTAAAGTGTGTAAAACGCCCTTTGGAACAGCGGGTTTTAAACAGAAAGTTAAGGACATTTTGACAAGCCAAAAACCTTTAAAACATGTTAGTTCATCTTAATACGATTCCGTGCATATAAGGAACTCGAAAAACGGATGTAAAACGAAGAAGTTATGGTCAAAACTAAATTTGAAACAATACCGACAAAAACAATTTTCGGCAAAAGCTGTCAGAAAAATAATCCGTGATTTTAACCATTTTCGAGTCCGAACCGGCTTAAGTATAAAACCTAAATTTTGTCTGGAATGATTTTTAGTCAAAATAATGCGGGTTTTGAAGCCCAAAAGTGTAAAACGAGTGAGTTATTCTTAATCAAACTTGGACTATTTTTTGGAAAGTGTTATAAAAAAATTTACACTATTTTTCCTGACATAAATAGTAAAATTATATTTTTAGAGATTTTTGGTCCGTTTGAACTATAAAAACCTTAGGAAATATTTTAGCATCACTTATATAATATTTATGCGCGATTTAAAACCTTATAAGTATTATTTTATAAATTAACTAAACTATATATATTTTGTCATTGTAAAAATAATAAAAGTGGTAAACTTAACGTAATCATTATTTCGGCTAATAAGCTAAAACTAAAACTATTAGGTGGTGATATAATGATATAAAACACATCGATTTATTTTATTACGATTGCATTATTCTAAATCGACATATAATTAAATAGGTTGCGTACCGATCATTTGTGACGACATTCCTTGTTGACTTTTCCAAAGTCAATACCATCTCTTAAGGTGAGATTTCATAGCCCCACATTTTACCTACTTATTTACTCGGGGTGAAATTACATTGCTCATTTTTACGTTTGAACGCAAGTACAAATTACTCGTTTACGGATTGGTCTAAGTATGCTATAACCTATGACTTCTAGTACGCCTTTTTTCATGAACCATTAATTACTCTGTGTAAGCACGAATATTATGAATAGATCTATTGGGATTGACTTCCCCGCCAGGTTTGACTGAGTACATGTCAAACGGGCGCAGTTTCATTTAAGATACGTTACGGGTGTCCCAGGTTATGCACCCGCTTGGGCATTTATTCTCTAGTACGGTTAACGCTTTAGTTTCATGAGCTTAGACAATAGTAAACGCATTTTGTGTGACTTTGTATATGTTATATTCTCATACACGCTTTAAAATCTTGTGGTTCACATTTACAGTCTTATATACCTATGAACTCAACAACTTTATTGTTGACACTTTTAGCAATATTTTTCTCAGGTGCTTAGCTTATTGGAATTCTTGATGTGCTATGTGGAGTCTTCATGCATTATGGCTTTCTCTTCAAGAATTTATCTATCATTTACTACCCGTTGCCTTTCAAAACTTATTATTGCTTTCGCCATGACATTTAAATACATTTGAATTATTGTAAGATTCTTTTAGTTTAAATCACAGCAACGTGGTATTATTTTTAAAACGTCCATATAGTGGTCGTTCTTTATGCTTTGTGTTATGATGCTATGATGTCACTCGCCCCCAGTTACCTTTTCGCTGTGACATTTTGAGGGTGTGACAGATTGGTATCAAAGCCATGGTTGTAGAGAACTAGGTTGCATTAGTAGGCCTAGACTATAACTGTTTCTCAATTGCATTTCATCATTACGCCATACACTATCCGCTGCTACATGACTATTATGCTTTTCATGTTTCCGATTACCTTATACATATGTTCACACTCATATTACTTATTTTATATGAAGATTACTTATATAAACATTTGGTTGTCAGAGCAATCATGTCTTCGTTTACATCTCACACTACCGTTACATACACCTCAGTGTCCGGCGTGTGTTGCTTTTATTATTTGTATGATCTCATTTTCATTAACTGTTGTGTTATAGACAATGGCACGTACTCGATGATCTGCGACAAATCCAATCCCAAACAACCTAGGTGGAGTCAACCAGACCGAGCTGGACCAGCTTGTTACTCAACGTGTGGCTGACGCACTTGCTGCTATGGAAGCAAACTGATCTAGCACCCAGGGAGATACCAACCCAACTGCAACCACTACTCGCACATGTTCTTACAAAGAATTTCACAGTTTCGTGCAAGGGAATTTCAGTGGAACTGAAGGTGCAGTTGGACTAACTCGTTGGTTTAAGAAACTCGAGTCAGTTTTCATATTAGCAAGGTTGAAGATAGTGATAATGTGAAGTATGCGGCGTGCACCATGCTGGATGGTGCACTCGCGTAGTGGAATTCGTATCTCCGGACTGTAGGTATTGATGCTACAAATGCAATCTCATGAAGTGAATTTAAGCAGATGTTGATCAAGAAGTACTGCCCTCGAAGGGAGGTGTAGAAAATGGAGACTGAACTATGGAATCTGAAGGTGAAAGGAACAAACATCGTTGCCTACACACAACGTTTCCAAGAGTTGGCATTGCTTTGCCCATAAATGGTCACACCTAAGGCCCGAATGATTGAACGTTACATTGGAGGGTTGAGTCAGAAATCAAAGGAAATGTGACTTCATCAAAGCCGACAGACATTTATGAGACCATCACTATGGATTAAAGTCTAATGGATCAAGTAACACAAGATCTGGGTGAGAAGATTGTCGATAACAAGAGGAAGTGGAAAGGAAATAACAACAACAACAACAACAACCAGAACAAATGTCAAGAAGTGGCCATGGTTTACACTGTTGGGCCAACTAATAAGGGTAAGTATGATGGAAGACTACCCCCTGCAGTAAGTGTAACCGTCATCACAATGGACCTTGCCCGCCCACTTGCAATAATTGTGGAATGGTAGGCCATTTGGCCAAGGACTACAGATCTCCTGCCCGAGCAACAAATCAGGGAAACCAAAACAACCAGAGGAACCCACCTACCTACTATGGTTGTGGACAGCAAGGGAATTATAAGAATGAATGTCCAGAAGTAGGGAACCAAGGCCGAGGAAACCAGATCCGAGGCAACCAAAATTAGGGAAGCTGAAATGGAGGAAACAATGGTCAAGGGAACCAGGATGGGAATAAAGCTCGCGGAAACTCTAGCATCGTGGCAGATAATATTAATTCTTAAAGAGAAACCTTCCCGTATTGCCTAGTGAAGCCTAAGTTGGAACTATCTTAGACTTTATTTCCTATAGGACATTGTGTTGTACTTTCTTTTAAATTTTCGCTGTACCTTGTGGATGATTTAAATTATCTATCAAACTTGTGTCATAAAAACTTTGTCGATTTTACGTTAATCCTTTATTTATTTATGCAAGTCACTCCTTAAACTGTTATAGCTCTTTCTAAACCTTTTTACGATCACTTTATAAACCATTTCACTACCACATGATAAACTATTTCTCTATCATTAATAAACTATCTTACTGTCGTTTAATCAACCAGTATTTTATAACCTATTTTACTCTCACTTTATAAACTATTTTTACTATTTTAATAAACTATTTTTCTATTATGTCATAAACTATCTTACGGTCATTTCGAAAACCATTTTGTTGTCATCCTATAAACTACCTTGTTTCCATCTGGTGAATTAAATTATCACACTATAAAACTATTTTGATACTGCTTTATGCATAACGTTAATTTGACGAAATTGAGCGTTTCATCGCTAGTCCTCAATTATATATAGCCTGATCACCTATGTCTAATTCAGGACGAGCCATGCCATGATGGCAGTAGTCACCTTAAAACCTCTGTCAAAATAAATTTTATACTTATATCCCCTAAAAGAAATTTTTTTATGTGAGTATCCGTGAAACGTTTTTGTCACGGAAAACTAAAATAGTAATCATAGTGACTAAGTAGACCTTTACACCACCGTACAACATAGAGTCGACATCATCTTGCATCAAATCTTATGTCAAAAATTCGAGACGCATCGCTAGTCACCCAGAGGCAATCCACCAATGAGTTTGCTCGCCATCAAGGAATTTAATAAATCATCGATTCAAATGTCGACGTAATACCGTTGGATTATTAGTTGCGACGCCATCATAGGTACAAAGTCATTATCACCCTGGAAAGGAAAATGTTATAGCTGGCGCTTTAAGCAGAAAGGAACGGATAAGGCCACTAGGAGTCAAATTTTAGTCATAACAATAAATTTTAACCCACCATCATAAATCTTGGATGCTCAAGCTGAAGCAATTTAGGAGGAAAATGTCGAGAATGAAAAATCTTTGTGGTAGAGATAAGGAGTCGAAACCCGTCCCGATGAGACTCTCTGTAATAAGAAAACGAAGTTGGTTAACACATTTTAGGAGGATTAAGATAAGTATGTGCACCACTTCGCCAACACCACTTCGGAAGACAACTCAAATGGAATTTCGGGACGAAATTATTTTAACGGGGGAAGACTGTGACAATCTGCATTTTTTAGGTCATTTTACGTCAATTAACTCAAAACTATTTACTTTGAATATTTACGCATTTACTTTTAATTAAAACCGTTAAGTTAAATCGCGTAAACCGAAAATCAACAATTAACGTAAACCGGCATTAAACAAATATAAGTTTACATCAAATAAGTGTTATTTAATTTTTTCGAAGATAATTTATAACTTTTCGTATTTTATTTTTATACGTTACATAAAACGTTTACGTTTCGCGTTTTGAGCTTTTATACATGCATGTAAACTATACCACCTTTACCAATACCCTCAAATACTCATATACTATCAAAATTTATCATTTATCATCCCATTATATTTATTAAAATCGGCCCCTTTATGGATTTATATACAATATACTTACAAATTCCATTTGCATTATATCAAGTACCATGTACATCAAATATCTTACAAATATCTAAACCTAGCAACTATCACCAACTCCTATCTAATTCTTACACTACCCACATTTTCCTATGATTTCCTCCTTGATTTAAGCTCTTGGTTCCCTAGATATTTACCTTATAAATACTACACATTCACTAGACTTTTCACTTTATTTATTCATATACAAAAAACACCAAAATCTCTCTTTCTCTCCTTCGTTATACCTTGTGGATGATTTAAATTATCTATCAAACTTGTGTCATAAAAACTTGGTCGATTTTACGTTAATCCTCTATTTATTTATGCAGGTCACTCCTTAAACTGTTATAGCTCTTTCTAAACCTTTTTACAATCACTTTCTACCACATGATAAACTATTTCTCTATCATTAATAAACTATCTTATTATCGTTTAATCAACCATTATTTTATAAACTATTTTACTATCACTTTATAAACTATTTTTACTATTGTAATAAACAATTTTTCTATTATGTCATAAACTATTATACGGTCATTTCGAAAACCATTTTGTTGTCATCCTATAAACTACCTTGTTTCCATCTGGTGAATTAAATTATCACACTATAAAACTATTTTGATACTGCTTTGTGCATAACGTTAATTTGACGAAATTGAGCGTTTCATCGCTAGTCCTCAATTATACATAGCCTGATCACCTATGTCTAATTCAGGACGAACCATGCCATGATGGTAGTATTCACCTTAAAACCTCTGTCAAAATAAATTTTATACTTATATCCCCTAAAAGCAAAAATTTTATGTGAGTATCCGTGAAACGTGTTTGTCACAGAAAACTAAAATAGTAATCATAGTGACTAAGTTGACCTGTACACCACCTTATGACATAGAGTCGACATCATCTTGCGTTAAATCTTATGTCAAAAATTCAAGACGCATCGCTAGTCACCCTGAGGCAATCCACCAACGAGTTTGCTCGCCATCAAGGAATTTAATAAGTCACCGATTCAAACGTCGACGTAATATCGTTGGATTAGTAGTTGCGACGCCATCATAGGTACAAAGTCATTATCACCCTGGAAAGAAAAATGTTATAGCTGGCGCTTTAAGCAGAAAGGAATGGATAAGGCCACTAGGAGTTAAATTTTAGTCATAACAATAAATTTTAACCCACCATTAAAAATCTTGGATGCTCAAGCTGGAGCAATTTAGGAGGAAAATGTCGAGAATGAAAAATCTTTGTGGTATAGACAAGGAGTCGAAACCCGTCCCGATGAGACCAAAAACCCGTCCCGGATCAATGAGACTCTCCTGTAAATAAGTAATCGAAAGTCGGTTAAACACATTTTATTGACGGTATTAAGATAAGTTCCGCACACTTCGCCAACACACTTCGGAAGACCACTCATTATGGAATTTCGGGACGAAATTATTTTAGGGGGGAATAAGCCTGTGGACATTGCATTTTTAGTCATTATCGTCAATTAACTACAAAACTATTTACTTTTGAATATTTGCCGCGTTTACTTTTAATTAAAACGTTTAGTTAAAATTGCGCGTAAACCGACAAATCAACAATTAACGTAACAGGCATTAAACAAATATAAGTTTACATCAAATAAGTGTTATTTAATTTTTTCGAAGATAATTTATAACTTTTCGTATTTTATTTTTATACGTTACGTAAAACGTTTACGTTTCGCGTTTTGAGCTTTTATGCATGCATGTAAACTATACCACCTTTACCAATACCCTCAAATACTCATATACTATCAAAATTTATCATTTTTCATCCCATTATATTTATTAAAACCGGCCCCTTATGGATTTATATACAATATACTTACAAATTCTATTTGCATTATATCAAGTATCATGTACATCAAATATCTTACAAATATCTAAACCTAGCAACTATCACCAACTCCTATCTAATTCTTACACAACCCACCTTTTCCCATGATTTCCTCCTTGATTTAAGCTCTTGGTTCCCTAGATATTTACCTTATAAATACTACACATTCACTAGACTTTTCACTTTATTTATTCATATACCAAAAACACTAAAATCTCTTTTTCTCTCCTTCATTTAGGAGTGAGAAGAATCGTCTATGAATTTGAGACAAGACGTATGCGAGATTTAAGGACCAAGGTTTGTATGTGAGGGGATTTATTGTGAAGTGATGGATTGTAAGGAATGTGTTTGATAGACGCATTTCATTATGAAATTCTCTTGACTCTTGAAAACATAAGCAATGATGCTTATGAGCGTTGGGATATGAGGATGACCCATTGATCTATAAAGAGATATTGGGTATAGGTTTGGGTGTGGAGTAGACGTCAACTCGTAGCAGAAAAGAGGAAGTGTTAGGTTATGGAATAAAAAAATGAATGGTATTACAAGCTGCTGCCGGCGGTCCCAGATATATATGGGGGCCGCCAGACCGCCAACAGGAGGGATGTTTGGAGAAATTGATGAATTTTTCAAAAAGAGTGACATTTTAATTTGCATTTCGCTAATTAAAAATACTTAAAGTACTTCGGATTAAGTAGTTAAGTTGTCACGACATGGAATGGAACACGGACTAGAATCAAAACTAGAAGAAAAGAAGAGAACAATTTATGGAATGTGTCCCATCATTCCTAAACCTTGACAAAGATAATTTAGCGACTCACGCTTGAGGGGTAAAGACAGAATGTCGGCGATGTTATCTTCAGATGCAACCTTTTCGATGGAGATTTTTCCTTTTGGACATTGTCCCGAAGGAAATGGTGACGTATCTTCAGTGTGTTTAGTACGCAAAAATAATAATAATAATAAAGAAAATAAACGAAGATAGAGACGACGAGCTTGACAATGTCAAGATGGATGGTGGTCTTCTCGAGTATTGTGAATGTTCATAAAACAATCATATGACGAGGTATAAGGTTATCTTAAAGGTGGTAGCGGAAATAGTAGAGGAAAGAGATTAGTCATCTCTATGGTTGTAGAGGCGTGGTTGAGTGAGAAGGAAGAGGTGTGATCGAAAGATAAAGAGTGTTTTCATCAAAGAGAAAGAATGTTTTCTTCGAAGAGAAATAATGTTTTCCTATCAACCGACTTAGATGATTATCAATGTACATAACCGAGGATTGGTTAAACATGTATACTCGTAAAAAATCTAGGTCATTTGATTAGAATATTTTCGCGAACTAAATAAACCTAGGCTCGATTTTTGTTCATATTCCAATTTGTAATTAGATTGAATGAATGAAATTGATTATCGTTTGAAAATAGAACAAACTTCATATTTAAATTCACTTACGATCACTTATTGAAAGAAAGCACGATAGTGGTTAAGTGGAATCTGTAACAATTCTTTATTCTAATCCTAACCTTAGAAGTTTAAAGGTACACATTGGTGAGTGAAGAAATAAAAATGTCTTAAGATTGTAAAGTAAGAAGATAGATTGAGTTTTGTAAATTGTGCTCTGAATTGATTTGATTCAAAGTTACACTTTTTAGCATTTGGCGCATAGTTGGCATTATTTATAAACAACGACTATATTACTACTTTGCAATGCAAGTAAATTACATGAGATTATTTCGGATGAACTAAATCAAGACGTCAATCCAACGTCAATTGTGGTATTTTATGCATATAATTTCTAAATATTTGGAACACAACTATCCTACAAGTAGACTCAATATTGACAATCATCGACACAAGTTTGAGTTATATGAACTGATGCTATTCTTAACATCTTGGAAGGGATGTCTTAATATCATATCAATCAGTGGTGATTGAGTATGTATGTTTAAGATAAAATCTCTTGTTATATTTTGATATAATCATATAAGCTAACAAATAAGAATCGATTTCTTGTCCATACTTAAAACGTGACAATTATAGTTGCGTACAATAACATCAATCATAAATTGAATAATGAAATCAATATAATTCGAAATCTTTCTTGACCCTTACGAACACTCTTTTTAAAAGAAAACAATTAAAGATTTTCATAGTGTGTTCCAATAATTTTAAACTAGTTGTGAGGTGAGGTTATGAATAATGACAAGTTAATTTCTTACTTCAAGATTGTCATATATTTTGCTTGTGCGAAAAACTATTTGTTGATATGTATAGTATGCATAGTTTTTGACATTTTATGAGTATATTAATGATTTTCTTAACCATTTTTATATAACATACATCTTTTGTAAAATACTATACGTTAATGAAAAAGAATATATATTTGTGTTATGTTAGAACAAATGCAAGCACAAGAAAAAGTTATATATAAATATATATATATAAATAAATAAATATATATATATATAATATATTTATTTATATAAATATTCAGTTACTTAATTACCAATGTATTAATACAGTTATTATTTTGTTTAACCAACCCGAGTCAAACAACGAAAGATGATGAAATATTTATGACATTTTATGGAAAGAGAGATAATGGATGGAAATATTTTAAATGATGGTTTTTAAAAATATGATCTTAGAACATTATTTTTCCCACACACATTGACAACCTATTTAACACTCAGTGGGTTACTACACACAAAATGATCTACAAGATGTTATGTAACACTTGTAAATATAGTGAACTATGCCTAAAAGCAATGCGACAAACAATTTGCCAACATAACGCAAGAAATCTAGCAAATTTTCCTATTAGCATAATCCTAAAACAAGTAACATACAAAATATCATACTGGCACATGTGTTAGCTATAATAATGAGCTCGAATTACAAAAAGTAATGATAACTTCTTAATATCTAATAACCAAGTTGAAACAAAAGTAAACGACACATAATATTCAAGCATAACAATAGATATTAAACGTCGTTTTGGTGTAATAGATATAACAATGTATAGCATATCTTGATTATATTTGAAAACAAAAATAGTTTCCTCCCCATTTTAAAAATTAATCAAGATCAATGTTTTCAAGGATAAGTTGACTAGAAATGCTCGACTTGAAAGAAAAGGTAAACTACAAGTTTTACGTCAAACCGAAACATATAGTTTTGACCACTATGTAGTATTTTGCATTTCTGACTGACTTAAGTTTAGAATAAAGACTTGGAAGTATTTTTAAATGGAAACCTTAGACTGTAATTATCTTCGAAATGGCGGGTGGCACGACTTCTACGGACTTACGGTTGATTTTATATGATTTTTATGAGTTTTCCAAAAGCTGACAAAACAACAGGCGACCCCCCATAAAGGTGATGGCCCCCAGATATATTTGAGGGGGCGCCCGAACATTTATGGGACCGCCACCAGTGACCCCAAAACACGTTTTTTGTTCAAAATCATTTTGTAACTTAACTGTAGAACATATACTTTAAAAAGTTGTTCCAGCACATAAATTTCGTGTTTTAGACATCATTTCTACTCTTACGACTTAGACAAACATAAGTTGACACTTCCAAGTTCTTTTGAGAAAAAATTCTTCAATTTAGTAAAACGAATATATATAATAACAAAACTATTATTAATCAAACAACAAAACACTTTTCATATTTAATTCCCCTTCATGGGTAATTTGATACATGGATCGTACTCTATTTTAAAAACTATTTGTTTTGAAAACTAGAGCGACGTGGCTCTGATACCAATTGTGAAAACCATAGAGGGGGTGAATATTTTTTCTTTAAAAACTTTAATATCAAGAATTACATTAACATCTTTGTTGTCATGTCCCCATAAATAAATGTGGGTTGCGCCTAATACATAAGGGGTCGCGCCCTATTTAAAGGGACCGCCATCCATAAAGGTTTCGACAAGCTTATTTGGTATCAAATCACCAATCAAGTTTGACGCAATATGAGAAGTATCGATAATGTATTTACAATAACTAGCACATACTTTACCAATATATCCACACTCATAATGTTTACTACAAATAGCTACACAACCATAACTAACACAACATACACAACAATTCACACAATCATAAGCACAATGCAAATGTAAAAGTAAAACGATATATGTAAAGACATAAGTAAAGAGAAAGGTAAAAGAAAATGCAAACCGGACACGGTGATTTATAGTGGTTCGGGTCACGACGCATCTCTTAGCCCACTCTACTCCCCAGTATCCAACTCGAGGTTACATCACTAAACAACAAGCTCCCTTTCCGTGCAAGATAAAAACCTATATAACGATGCTTATATTATTTTCTGACCCTAACCTAGATGTCGAGTTACTCTTTTGTTACAACCAGAACCCGTTATGTTTTAAGGCCTAACATAACAAACCTTGTTGTTATTTATGTCCTAAACACACAATCCACGGTCGCTTACATTATTTTCTGACACTAAGCTAGATGTCGAGTCCTAATCTTAGCTAGAACCAATCTACCACCTTCACCAATGTATTTTAAGGCCTAAAGAAAATACTAACCAACCCACAATAAACCCATCCAAATATATACATCATTTGGATCTACACACTACTAAAGATTGAAGACATTGACTCGATCTATATGTAACAAAGTTACAAATGGACTAACTAGACTACATAACTTCGGATCTTGAAGATGATCGAAGTTCTTCTCTTGCCATGCGGGAAAAGGAAAGGATATAAGATAGGATCAACATTTAAACAAGATTAAACTATGTTAGTGATCAAGAGATTGTAGAAGAGAGAAATAAGTAATTTTAGAGAGAGAAAGGAATTTGAAAAATCTGTGCAAAGAGGGTTAATTTTCTGCAGGAGAGAGTGCAGTATTTATAGGCAGGGAAATCCAACGGTCAGCTGGTGGCGGTCCCGGCGGCCCCAGATATATCTGGGGGCCGCCTAAGCACTAAGGGGGCCGCCCCTAGACTGACGCTCCGATTTTTGTCTATTTTGTGTTGGAAGGTTTATCCTGCTAAGCTTATTTCGTTTGGGGGGGAAAACTGAATTCAATTTTGAATTCAAATAAAACATTATTTTTGTTTTTATTTAGCAAAACTATTTTGTGTATTTTGTAAAAATATAGTTTTGTAGAAATGTGATGGATTAATAAGAAAAATTATTTTCTTGATCACTAATCATGTTTAATGATTTGTTTGTACATACCTTATGTGATTTACGTCGGGTGTAAACCAATGTTCGACTGATGCCATACTTGGAGATGTCGAGAGATGTTGATGCATGTATGCATAGATGATTTGTGATTACGAGTAACTTGCGCACTTTATGTTATGTATTACAAGTCACATGTTTATCATCACCAAAACATAAAGAGATCGTATAGATTAAATATCGTAATATTTGCACTAACAGGTTTGAACAAATGCTTTATTGTCTTATCAAGATATAAGATATAAGGCGTGTGAGGATGGTGATAACAATTGGTTTTGTTAGGTATTTGATATATGTATAACTTTGTCACATTATACAGGCTTCAATGTTGTTGTTGGCGTTGTGTCGTTAATCTCACCTCTCTCTCTCTCTCTCTGGCTGCATGTTCGGTTAGGTGATCTTGCCAGTGATCTTGCCATGGTGGTTTCGTTGGTTTCTGGCGGTTGATGGGAGTATATAATACGCTGATTTTTTGGTTCTTCAATAGGATTATTCGCTTCTGGGGTTAGTAAGTTCTTGATTTTGATTAAATTTTGTGTTTGCCTATTTTTGGTTTCTGTTGGTGATTAAATGCATAAAAATCTCCAATTGTGATTCTTGAGGTTTTTATGTGTGATTCAGTTAATGGTTGCTAGAAGAGTTGTTCTTTTAGGTGTGATAAATTAGGGGAAAACATTGCTCTGGCTGTGTAGGGTGGAAGGATGGTTGAGTGCGAGAATCTCTCGCCTCAACAACCTCCACAAACTGTCTTTTTTTTGTGGAACCCTATGGTTTCTTGCGATGTTGAGGGGCATGATTTACGGACACCCTATTTGGCCCGGCATCCACGCTTAGGTTGTTGCATTTTCTCAAGATTTAATTTTGATTTTGTTTATTGGGGTAAGTTATTGATGGTGCGTTTTGCGGAGTTCCTGCTGTTTGATAATATTATATAATACGGGCGATGATGAGATTTGTCTGCCTTTGTTGTTTTGGTAAGCGTAGTGTGTCGAAACCCGTATCTTGGCAGGGCGACCACGTGGTTGCAGCCATGGCGGGTTTTCGGTACCGCTTCCATACTTGCAGGCCTGAGCCCTCTTACAAAAGGGTATGACCATACTCGCATGCCTAATCTTCCATGCTCGCAGACCTGAGCTATGGCTTTTATGAAAACAACCTGGAGCACACCTTTTGTATAAATGTAAACGTAGGAGAGTAAGAGAGATGGATCTGCACCGGTGTAAAATAGGTGGTTTAAGTGGAATATTATGTGTTTTAACGTGATGATCACACGTGTTTAAGCAATAGGTTGCATTAAATACCGGGTCTTGATATGGTTTTAGCATAGCAAACGAAAAACGGAGTAGCATTTATGAGGCGCTGCTTGCCTTATGTATAAATTTACGACGCTCAGTTGCATTTGGTTACGCTTGCTTAGATTAACGAGGTTGTGATGAGTTTACATGGGTTCGGTTAAGGCTGAGATTGTCCGCAACTTGGCGGGGCAACCTATTAGGTTTGCAGCCATGCCGGGCGTATCTTTTTTTTTCTCGGTTAGTCCCCTATCTGAGCTTCATACTTGCATATAAACAGGTCAAATGGAACGGGTTAAAAATGACTAAAATGTTTTTAAATGTGTGCCTCTCTACGCGCTCACGTACCGTTTCATATGTTGGTGGTCTTTCAACTTTCAGAAAGTGGAAGGATGGCAGAGAGTGAGGAACGCTTGCCTCAGCAACCTCCACAGGCGCACACAGACCATGGATTTAGAACGATGGTAATATCAGTTGTAATACTACCCTTTTTGCATTTGAACCAAGTTACGCTTCTTATGAGACGAGAATGGGATTATAGGAGGCTGTGATGATTCTCGGTGCATTCGATTAAAGATGACATTGTTCGCCTTGGCAGGGCAAGCTTACTATGTTTGCAGCCATGGTGGATGTGTCCTCTTTTTGTTATAGGGGGACATCTGATTGAAGCTTTCACAAGCAATCCCAAACAGTCCCGATAAGAAGTTCTAATAAGAAATCCTAAACAACCCTTATTTAAATGTAAGACCTATTTGAAGTTGCTTATTGAAAGTCCTTACAAGGGCGGTTTAGGATTTGTTACTGAAACTAGGCATGGCACATACGTACAAACGACCTGGATCAGGTTCTTACTTGAAAGCTGAAGTGTTAATAATCGGGTCGCCATATTATGAAGTTAGTATAACATTTTGTTGTTCTTGGTTTCATTACAATGACATTTGAATGGTGATAAAAAGGTGAAAGTTTATGCCGTTTGACAGAGAGATACACTATTTTTCTGACATGTGATGCCGAAAATCAATATTTGGGATCAAGTAACATTGAACTTTAAGGTGAATAACTTTTCTCCAGTATTTTCAAACCGCACAGTACTTATTCTCACTTATGTCTTAATATTTAACCATATTTTATGTTGTCACTGGAACACTTCACCATTTATCTAAGTATTTGATTCAAAGCTAAAACAGAAACAATCTTCAATTTGATCACAGGAGGACTAAACATATTGAGGCCGCGGTCAAACAAGAAATCAGTGCTCACGAGCCATTTTAAACTATTGGGTTCTCATCATCTTGCACAAAAGAAGAAGTGTCGTGATTTTGTGTCTGATCATCGGCTAATCGAATCAAAGCCAAGCTTAAGGTCCTTTTCTTATCACCTAATTACTGGTATATCTATAATCATAAATCTAAACGTTTCACTTTTGTGTTTCGGATTGGTTACTAATGTTTTTTGTATCTTGGTTTTGCTATATGATTGTTGCCATGTTTGTCGGTACCTACCACTACTTATTTTGCTTATTGCCGTGGTTAGTAGCGTGTCTTGATTTAGGCTATTCTTATTTGTTTGTTGCCATATATGAGTGCCTTTGTTATTGTTTTTTATGCCCATTAGCTGCCATCTTTAGTAGTGTTTGAATTGTAACATACTCCTAGGGTAAGTGGGTAGTTTTTAGACTTTTTTAGTGTATTTTCGTACGAATATGTTTGTCCAAATGAAACTAAGAGGAAGTTGGTTACTAAGTCCATTGGTATTGGTAGCAACCTGTAGTGTTGAAGGTAACGTAGTTGGTCCGGACCTTTGTGACAACGTTGGTACTTTTGGTTTGAATTTGTCTCCGAACAGACACGTATAAGCATCAGAGTTCTAGTACCATCTCGCGATATTAGGGTTGCAAACTTCTTGAAAGTTTCCACCATGTTGGTCCAAGTGTCTTTCCGAGTACATGTGTGTGCCAGTCAACTTCTGTACCGTCTAGCGACTACAGTTTGCATACATCTGGAGTGTCACCTGCAATTAGCAAGTGTCTTTTTTTTCTTTATGTGCTTACTTCCCTTATCAGAATTTCCTATTGTAATTAGTTTGGTGTTTGTGTATTCAACAGGTAGTCAATTGTTGCCACAGCCTATAGCTATTATTGATATAAACAGACCTCCAATTTGTAATAGCGAACACTATGGTGACGCCATCCATGCTACTAATGCTGACACTTCTTCTAATTGGCAGTCAGGTGCAGGTGCATGTCTTATTTCTTTTTCCATTGAGTGTATGACGGTAACCAAATAAACTAAAGCCTGCATGTTTTTAAGTAAGAATATATAGATTCACATTTTCGGTATACTATCTGATATACATATCTGAATCAGGTCAATGAATTATGTTGTTCTATATATATAAAAAAGAGAACCGTATGACTCTGCTATCGTCATTGTTAACATAAGAAATCACTAGCTACACAAGTAAGATCCGGAGGTCGGGGAGGATTGAAACAAATAGAAAGCCATAGTATTAGTGAGAAAAGGAAGATGGGTGTATTGTGGAGAGAGAAACACAACACACCTTATTACAAATTATTGAATCCTCACCCTCATGGAGTATGGAGGGGGTATATATAGGTCAAGACAAGGGACACTATACTATCTTAACAGTTATAGTCCCTGTAGTTCTTGCCTAATGAAAACTAATGTAATTCCGATATGTCACCATATTTTAAGGCTAACAATCTTCCCCCAATATGTGGACATATGGCAATTATTCATGTTCTATCTTGTACAAACTACAAACATTAAATAACGTATTCCAAAGCACTTCCAAAGCTGAAGATGTCTTCGAAGTTCTCCTGGTCTTGAAACTTGTACTCCAGCTTGGATCTTCATTGTCTTTACTTGTACAGGAACCATTGTAGTATGCATGAGCTGGATTAACTTCCCCCCAATTCATGCAGCATGTCTTGAAAAGCTTTCTTCATAGACTCCTTTTTGGCGAAGTTTTTGAATCAGCTTCCCCCCAAACCAACATCCTTTATAAGCAGGTTCTGAAACTTTGATGTAGCTCCAACCATCTTCTACTTGTCATCGACGTGCACAACGGAAATTTGTAGAAGTCAAACCACACCAACGACCACTGCTTCTTGTCATTAGGGCTTGGTGAATATTCGTTCGGGGGTACATGCGAGAAATCAGCAACAATTCTTCTTACATATGCATAATAACATTCCTAAACCATATAAGTAAAGTAGTCTACACTACTTCCCCTTGGAAGTTGACACGGTAACATCAAAGACAACTAAGTCCCGGATGTACACATTTCCCCCCATGATGGTTGCGAACTCTTGGAAGCATCATTGTCGTGTACGTCCATATACTCGAGAAGTTCTTGTCATAAGCACAAATCTTGATTTACAAAAGAATCATTACCATCTTTTGACCTTCACAAAACCGTAGAGAGTAGAAGCAAGAATCAAGAACACGTGGTTAATCAAGTCTTGTGATGAATGTCGTACGAAGAACTTTAAAGATTTTGCTTAGACTGTGAAGTATCATTGTCTTGGAATAACACAAAAATACCTGTGAGAATTGCTGATTACATCTCAACCTTTAAACTCTCTGGCTAACTTTCCAACCTCGTATTCTGTCGGCTATTGTTGTAATCACTTGGTGAAGTAAACCCGATATACCAAACTTGAAAATGAAGTAGAATCCCCCAAATTTGTTACTTAATCTTGCACTGTTGTTGATTGAAGAACGGTGCAAGATTAGATCTTTACGTACTCTATACCCACTCCGAAAGTATGAGAAGTACAACACCTCTTGAAATTATCCACATCGTCTTCTGCGTGTGACACTGAGTACTACAACGTAACTCCTTTAAGTGATAGTTAACCAGGTCTGCAACCAACCACCCCTGACTGCTGGAACTAGATAATTCAAGTCTCAATCAAATCTGTTGTACGTTCAAGCAAGTCATCAATCGATAGATTGGGTTTAAGGAAAAGGGGTAGAAAATAGAAGGAAGTCTCGATGATGAAATAAGTAGACGCCTTCATGAAATCCAACTTCAATCTCAAATGAGGGATACCAAATCAACTTCGTGATTACTTGTCATCGTAGTCCGAATCTCTAGCCGTTTGTCATTGTAGTGAATCTTATTCGGATCTTTTGTAGTGTTATGTATCGTGTTTGTTGTGTTGTTGAAATCAATTGACATTCACGGGATTTTACAATTCTATGATTTAAACCGATAAATGAATTAACGGGATTTTACAAAATCAATAGAAAACCGTGAGTGATTTGATTCGGAAAAAAAAACCGTCAGCGACGAAAAATTCCAAAAAAAAAACTGAAAAATGTCAAAAAAATCATCGAAAACGATGTTTTTGGCCTTCGAAAAATCCTTAACCAGCTAAAGGTGTTAAGCGTGATCGTCTAGTTTTCTCCTTCGATTTGAGAGGTCACGGGCCTAAACGGACTTACGGATCAACAAGTTATGGAGTTTTACTTGAAACGTCTTTTCGTCACGCAAGATTGCTAAAAAAATTTCGTTCGGTCCAAAAATTTGCTCGTTCGGTCCTCCGCTAGTTCGATCAGCTCGTTCGAGCCTCTCGTTCGAACCACTCGTTCGATCAGCTCGTTCGAACCTCTCGTTCGAACCGCTCGTTCGATCCTCTCGTTCGAACTGCTCGTTCGATCAGCTCGTTCGAACCTCTCGTTCGAACCTCTCGTTCGAACCGCTCGTTCGAATCGCTCGTTCGAACCGCTCGTTCGATTGGCTAGTTCGATCGTGCTTGAAGAAGATGCTCGTTCGATCAAAACAGAAAAAACCACTCGTTCGATCAAAACAGAAAAGAAACCACTCGTTCGATCCTTGCAAGAAGTTGCTCGTTCGATCCTTAAAGAAGAACCTCGTTCGATGGTCTTTGTTCCACTCGTTCGATCCACAAATACATCAAAACACCTGGGACGTACCTTCTTCTTCTCTTCGTTTCAGCCTCATACGATAAGCACAATAAATCATTAAGCCGAATCATTAAGCACAATACGCCGAACCAATGAGCTCAAAAAAAATGAAATCACAAACACAACATACTCGAATACAATACACCCCCGGTTAGCTCTGATACCAATTGTTAACATAAGAAATCACTAGCTACACAAGTAAGATCCGGAGGTCGGGGAGGATTGAACAAATAGAAAGCCATATTATTAGTGAGAGAAAAGGGAAGATGTGTGTATTTTAGAGAGAGAAACACACACACCTTATTACAAAATTATGAATCCTCACCCCTCCATGGAAGTATGGAGGGGGTATATATAGGTCAAGACAAGGGACACTATACTATCTTAACAGTTATAGTCCCTGTAGGTATTCGCCTAATGCAAAAACTAATTAACTCCGATATGTCGAACCATATGACTCTGTTATTGTCGTTTTTCATTTGTTAACTCAAGTGTTATTTGCGATTCCCCTTAACTATCATGGGGTGTTGCATTTAAACGAGCATTATTGCAGGCCAAAATGAAGTACTGACAACAAAGCTTGCATCTGAGGCGTCATTGTTTTGAGACGATCCTCGCCGGCATTGTTCTCCTACTCGAAATTATTAGCAGTCGGCGAATGAGAAAGGTAGCCTATTTATCTGCATTATATGTTTTAGGCTTAAATGATTTCTTAAGGCAGTGATGACTAATGTCTGCGTTTATATGTTTTGTGGTCTCTGCAATGTTTGGTTTGGCTCTTATATTTGCAGGCCTACGCTTTATAGGTATAGATTTTCTTATCTACACCTTTGAAGCATCGTTAAGACACCTTTAACACATTAGGTCAGATTCTATCATCCCGATCTTTTAAATGATTAATAATATGAATGTTTTCTTATACTCTATGTACTATCTCAGATAACTCATTATACTTTATGAATTCTTAAATGTATCATTATACACTATCTCTAAAGGTAATTTGGTCATTTATATCTTATTCATCTTTTACCTCTCAACTCTGACCAATACCATAAATTCCGGCTAAAATACCCATTTTTCGACAAAAAAAGACATAAAAAATCCAAAATAAAGACACATAACTTTATTTGTTGGAACGTTGATTCACACCCTTGTAATAAATCGCTTAAACTACGATAATCTGATAACTCCGTTATTTAAAAAAAAAAAACCACTTCTCTTCTTTATAAGGATCTCAAAATTTACACTTATTTTATGGCTGACATAATATCTCCGGCGGATGATTTGGTGGTTGATTTCTTTAATATCTAGTTATGTCGACAGCGGTGGAGACAGCATGAAGTGGTCGAAGAGTGACTATTGTAACCAAAAAACACCAAATTTTTTTGTAAAAACTCAGATATACATATAAAATCATATCTAAAAAACCTTCAAAATTTAAATAACACTCATAGATCTATACCTCATTTTGTGTCGCCGTTGGTCTTGGTGGTCGTGGTGCTATGGTGGTTTCACTCTCGCCGGAGGTGTGAGTTTCGTCGGAGGTGTGGTATTTGGTGGTGGTATCGTTTGATGGTGGTGTGTGATAAAGACAAAGGGTATTAGTGTCTTTTATTATGAGAGAGAAGAGTTAATTAAGCATAATGAGTTGAAAATATGATGTATAATGACACATTTAATAATTCATAGAGTATGATAAGTTATCTGAGATAGTACATAGAGTATTTTTAGCTTTTACCCTACTAAAAAACAAATCTATGGGTGTTGTGGCGGGGAATAGCATGTAACTAAAAATTTTAGCTACCAATATTTCTTTATTATCCGTTTTAAGTGAGATATGGTTCTCGACTAAGTAAACGACCGGTGAGGCTTTGAAGAATAATGGTTTGATACTTTTATGTACAGATTCGTTTGGAAATAATGTTTAGTATTCACATTGAAGATAGATGTGTTAAAAACTTAAGTGGGATTTAGTTCCTCTTGAATTAAACGTCTGATCAAAATGTAACTCTTAATATTATTGCGTATGCTCGTGTCTGAACCAAATAGAGCAATCCAAAACATGAGTTATTCGTTGAAAATTTTACACACTAAGAAATGCAACCAAACACAAACAAAAACATATGCAATCGAAGTGAATCGAGCAAAACCGAAATCAAACCAAGCAAAACCGAACCGAAACAATAGTTTAGGCGTATTTATCTTGGTTTTATTCCAAAACCAAACCGAAAATTGCCGGTTCGGTTTCAGCTGGTTCAGCTCGGCTCAGTTTGTCGTTTGTTCGGTTTTCATTGGTTTTGCTCGACCCTAG
>BQNB010055721.1:0-38985 GCA_026074375.1 Tanacetum coccineum
AAATGCATGCTTAAGGACATGTGCTACTACTCTATACTAACCAAAACAAGAGCAATTAAAGAAATGAAAATAGCTAGATTAAACTTAAGCTAAAAACACCTAAGTAACTAAACTAATGCCCTTAAAATTCAACAGCTTATACTAAAACTTGATCAACACTTGGCTAAACCTAATCAAAGACCATAAATCTTACCTTAATAAACCTAAGAATGAAATTTAAAACCAATTTAAGGAACCAAATGGTGTCTAGCAGTACTAACTTAAGTTAGTACTACTTGACCCAAACACCCCCTTAAATCCTTTAAAGCCATTTTAAGTTTATAAAAATGAGATTTAGATCACAAACTTCAAATACCAAATATTAATAAGCTACTAACAGACATAATGAACAATTATCAATAAGCAAATAAGCAAAAACAATAAGCTAAAAGCTAATGCTACTATTTTTTGTTTTTTTAACTATTTTATACTAAAACTAGAAAACTAAGATTAATACTAACTATTAAGCATGTTAAGCATTTGTCAACTATAATAAGCATTAATAAACTAAACTAAGCAATAATAAGCTGAAATTCAAAATTAAGCTATAAAAAAGAATTTGAGAACTTACAATAGATTTGCTCTAAACAAGGCTTATCAAATGCTCTTATGAGCTATCAACAAGCTCCAGCTTATCCTAGAATAAGCTGGTGTGTTCTTGAAAGCCATTCCATTACTGGCTTCCATTCCTTAATAAAGCTTTGGTAATTTTTGGTGTAAATTTGAGTATATTAAGCTCAGTTAAGCTTTTGGTGAGCTTAAATGAGTTCAGAGCTAGCTTAAGAATATACTTGACAGCTTATTAAGAGCTTATTGAATTTTATTAAACCATTTCACTTGTTATTGAAAATTAAGTAAAGACAGGTTGAACACAAGATTTAAAGTAAGCTATAAATTTTATTAATGAAAACTGAATTACAAAGCTTTAAATGAAAATTACAAGAGTTTAAACTACCATAAGCTAAACATACAATAAGCTACACTATGTCTACCCTAAAACTACTCCTACTCCTAGATAATTTGTGTGAGTGAGGAGTAAGCTCTATTTATAGCCCTAAAGAGAAGGATCTAGACTTGTACACGCTCCTTTTGATCTTGGCCATCAATTCTTCTAATCATTAGATGCTTATTCTTAGCCGTTAGATTGATTTCCATCACACGGATTGCCAAGCTGGCAATCCCATAAGTTAGGAGCTCTTGTGCTTTTATTACACTGCTTTTAGTGTAATTTATTTCCAATCATTGTGTTTCTTTGATAGCCCGCGTGACATTCTTTGTGAGAGCTAGCCAATCATAGAGCTTTGGGTGACGTTTTTGATTGATGAGATGTCACTTGGTACTAAGGATCTTAGTGCCAACTAGGATTAATGAAAGGATTGGGTTTTTACCCTTAATTGTGAGCAGGGTAATATTTGGGGGTGATGATGAATAGTAACAAACAATTTCTCGTGCCCTTTTACCCTATTACTCGTTTGAGTGTTTGACTGGAAGGAGGGCTTTGACTTGGGCTTGGATATATTTAAAGGAAAATGGGCCGGGTTAATTGGTTTAAAAGGGATTGGTTATAAAAACATAATGACTGTTAGGTTTGAACACTTAAGGACTAACGACGTTATACTTTTAAGGACCATTGGTGAAAAAGAGTTAACATTAAGGGTTCATTTGGGATTTTAAGGGTTTTTGTCATTTTGTGGGTTGACCAAGGTTTTGACCATTGTTGACTTTTGCTAGAAACTCCCAGCTCTTATGCACTCTATCCGTCTCGTGTTCGTTTTTGCCTAGTTTTGGCCTTTTTCTTGTGATATTTGCAATATCAGTACCTACACATCACAAATGACAAAACAAACAATATACAGGCATAATTTGCACAATTTGATCATTTAAAGGCCATTTTTGGTATAAAAAGGATATGTGATTTCTCACATATCAAGTTGGTTGGATGGATGATATTGGAATTGCCATTATTACGTGTCCAGTCTCCTCTTCAGTGTGAGAAGGAGGTTCTTCAGAGGCAGTGTTGGTAGCGTTCTCCCCCATAACATTTGTTGGAATGTGAGTGAGAGCAAGTGTTGGAGTGACACTGCCTGAGGGAGTTGAAGAAGGTTGACCTTTGAAGGCCTGATAAATCTCTGCCATCATAGATTTTATCTCCGAAGTGTCCTGCCTGAGAGAGGAGACTTCACGTTTAAGAGCAGTCTGAGAGATTTCAACAACAGTCATTCTTGAGCCAAGATTCCAAGCCATATTGGTGGAAGACTTTGTCCAGGCAGTTGACGTTTCTTTTTGTTTGAGATAATGAGCCTGAAGATCTTTCACAGTGGACAAGATTGCAGAAAAATCAAAGCCCTTTACTAAAGAAAGTACCTCAGTGATGTTGGAAGAGATTGTTGCGAAAGTCTTAGTGGCTTTATTGATTTTCTGATTTGCAGTAGGGTCATCTTTGACAACATTATTTATGTCTTTGAGAAGCTGAGTGATGAAATCCAGGCCTTTGTAGAGATCACTGATAGTAGTGCTACTTTTGTTAAGAGAACTCATGAAGGCTTCTACAAGTTTGTCAGTCTGATCCCTGTGAGCAATGTTCTCATCATAGTATTGCTTAATGGAGGCCTTGAGATCAGTATAGGAGACGGCTGCTTCTTCATGGTGTTCCCATTGTCTCTCAGCGATCCTACTAAAGAGAACTCTGGACACTTTACTAAGATACTTGATCAATTGTCTTTCAGTGAGAGGAAGTATGTTATCAAATTTCTTGAGGTCAGGACTGGATGAGTCAGAAGCAAATTCTTGAACTTAAGAGGGTTCATGCTAGTCTTGCTTTGGTGAGGGAGTTCTAACTTCTTCAGTAGCCTGAATATCCACATCCATGTCATCCCCAGCAGCAAGCACTTCCTCTTCATCACTGTCTTTATCTAATTCATCCTCAGAGAGCAGGTAGGCTTGAATGTCAGCAATGGTCTGGAGTTGTAAAGGTTTAGTACCCAGCTCCACTTCAGAAGAAGTCTTGCCTTTGTTTTTGGTCAGGGACAAGTACCTCAATATAATGGATTGGGTTTCATCCACCTGGTACTTAGCACCAGTCCTTGAAGGATCAGCAACAAGAGTGTGTATTGGTTCCATATCAGCGGGTGATATGTTTCCCCTTGAGTCTTTGTACCCAAGTGACCCTTCAAGACGCGACGTGGTTTTAGCCGTGCCTTCATCAGGAGTCGTGAAAGGTATGTCCCTGACAAGGGGTCGTTTGTTTCCCCCTGAGACTTTGGGATGAGTAACAGTACTCTCAGGCAAAGGTGTTGATTTACGAGTGCCTTCATCGAGTGTGGAAGGCAATCCCATCCTAGCGAGTTATATGTCTCTCTCTAGATCTTGGGGATCAGGTACGGTGCCCGAGGAGACTGAGTGTGATTGCTCAGAACCCTCCGTTGGCTTGGGTGGTGTTACCTTGGTCTCAGTGGGTGGCTTTTTTGGACTTAGGCCTTTTTCTCTTCTTAGAGAGTGCACCTGAAGCCATAGGGCCTTATGACTTGGGTAAGGTTGAAGCCACAGTCTGAGACTTCCCTTTCTTTGGCTTTGCAACCAAAGGAAGTGGAGACACTGAGTCCATCCTATTATTTACAGCAATCATATGGGCCGTCAATTTAATATTAGTGACTTTAGATGGGTCCTTTGTAAAATTAGAGTTACTCAGGATTGAGGGTAGAAACCTAATTTTTTTTATCCTAAGTGTATTTAGAACCCAGTAACACTTGTAAAGCACATGAGACAAATCTAGGGTATGAAACGTATTTCAGCCTAGACTTATTCAGTAGCTTGGTTACGAGATCAATGTAAATGATCTCCCCTAAGTCAACCTTAGTCCCAGTAATGAGACTGTAGGCTAAAAGCTGCTGGATGGAGTTCACTTGTTCATTGGAGGAGTAGTTCCCGCCAAAAACCTGAATCACAAAAGTAAATAGAATTCTCCAAGCCACGGGAAACGAGTTTTTCAGGACTAGGGTTTTGTCCAGGTAACTCGGGTTGATGGTAATTTTTCCCAATTCTTTCTTCACAACCTTAGGTGTAGGATGATCAACATATTTACCATTATTATAATTAAGACCAGTTGATGAACAAAAGGTGTCAAAGTTAAGGGTCAAAGGTCTTTTCCCATTTAAAACAAAAAACTTGATGAGGAATTCCTTGAGTGGGCGTTTCTCAGGATCATCAGTTGATGAAAAAGGGTCAAAGGGAACAACAGTGCTCCAAAAATCCCTAAGGAAGTTCTGATAGACCACTGAGGGACAGTTGGTAAAAGCATTGTACAAAGGACAATTTCATAGAAATTTCATTATGGGCTTGTAGGCAGGCACATCTGGTGGGTAGTTAAAGTTACCCACCACATTGTTGGTCTGAAAAATCACGTTGTCCATAGTCATGTTTGTCCATTAAGGAGCATACTTGATTGTTTGTTGTTCTGCCATTGTGATATGAATATTGTTTGAAAAACAAAAGATTTTAATGGCAGAATATCACACATCAGATGGTCACAAGCTTATTTCAACCTTGATCGCTGCCGTGAAATGTGTGATATGTTATCAAAAGGAACAAAACGAAGATGGATATCTTTGTGTTGAACACGATTGACCAAGAAAACAATCTTTTGAAAGTAATTGAAATGAAGTTTAAGATTAAGCTTTATTACCAAAAATTGAAGAACACCCACACGTTTGCTTTGAGAGAGAATTTGAGCAGAGTTTGTATGCTTTGATAAATTTATGTGTGTGTTCTTGTTTGTTGAAAGGTATTTATAGAGGGTGTGTGAAAAGGTTTTGATTATTTTAAAATTTTCATTTTGGAAAAAGTTAAAATTACTTTGGAAACGCATTTAATGCTATAACCCACTAGTTGCACGATTCCCTCTTTTATGGCTACTGTTTAGCCGTTCCGTTGTCTTTCACTTTTGCAGTCGTGACGTATGGATAACGATCAAGAGTCTTTTGATTAGACATTTTGGGAATAGATTGTGTGCATGGGAGTGAGCATTAAATGCATGATGGGGTTAATTCAGTGAAATCAGAAGTGGAGGCCCATAACTATTGGATGACAGTTAGACAAGGAATATTTGTTCTTTATTTAATGTGTTCAGTCACCAACTTAGGACATTAAGTAATTAAAGACTTGGAGCATTTAGTTACTTCATTTAATGTGTCCCTCAGTGTCATGGGTTTCAGGGAGAAGAATGTACACCATACCGAACATGATTAATCAGGGAGACTGATTAATCAATATTCAACATGCCTAATTCTGCTTTCAGTCTGGTAAAAGTAGGTTCATTCAAGGGTTTAGTAAAGATATCAGCTAGCTGATACTCAGTGGGGATGAAGTGTAATTCAATATCTCCTTTAAGGATGTGATCCCTGATGAAATGATATCTAATATCAATATGCTTGGTTCTTGAGTGAAGTACTAGATTGTTAGATATTGCAATGGCACTGGTGTTGTCACAAAATATGGGTACCATCTTATAATGGATGTCATAGTCATTGAGTTGACTTTTCATCCATAAGATACTTGCACAACACCCAGCAGCAGCAACATATTCAGCTTCAGCTAAGGACATAGCCATTGACTGCTATTTCTTGGCACTCCAACAAACTAATTTTCCACCAAATATTTGACAAGCACCTGAAGTGCTTTTTCTGTCCATGTTACAACCAACATAGTCTGAGTCTGAATATTCTTCAAGATCAAAGCCTAAACATTTTGGATAATACAAACCAAGGGTTGGAGTACCTTTCAGGTACCTGAGGATTCTCTTTACAGCTGTTAGATGTGATTCCTTTGGATTGGACTGATATCTTGCACATATGACTGTGGAGAATTAGATATTAGGCCTTGTTGCAGTCAAGTACATCAGTGAGCCACTCATTCCTCTGTATGAGGTCTCATTAACTGATTTTCCAGCTAAATTAGGACCTAAGTTGTTTGGAGGAACCATAGGTGTTTTCATTGAGAAACTATCAGAAATTTCATATTTCTTGAGTAAATTCCTGGTGTACTGTTCTTGACAAATTGAGATTCCTTTGTCTAGGTGAGTTCACCCATCATACTCATTTCAAATTTCTTTGTCATCAGTTTCTCAAACTGTTTACAAAGTTTATAACTTGTTGAGCCAAATATGATGTCATATGCATATACTTGAATAAGGAGAACATCTCCTTTTGATTTATAGATAAATAATGTGTTATCTATTCTTCCCCTGGCAAACTTATTTTGAATAAGGAAAGTAGAGAGTGTCTCATACTATGCCCTTGGTGCTTGTTTAAGACCATAAAGAGCTTTGTCAAGTTTACAGACATAGTCAGGGAACTCACTACTTTCAAAGCTAGGAGGCTGTTTGACATAAACTTCTTCCTTTAGTTTACCATTTAGGAAAGTACTTTTGACATCCATTTGGTAAACTTTGAAGTTCATGTATGTGGCAAAAGCAAGGAAGATCCTGATGGCTTCCATCCTTGCTACTGGTGCAAAGGTTTCATCATTGTCAATTCCTTCTTCCTAATTATAACCTTGTGCAACCATTCTTGCTTTGTTTTTTGTGGTTGTACCATCTTCATCTTTCTTGTTCATGAATACCCATTTGGAACCTATGGCTATTTTTCCATAAGGGAGAAGAACAAGAGTCCATATTTTGTTTCTATAGAACTGATTCAGTTCTTCCTTCATGGCATTAATCCATCCTGGGTGCTTTAGTGCCTCAGATAACTTCTTAGGCTCTATCTTAGAGAGAAAATCAACAAATAGACATTCACTAGCTGAGGCAGCTGTAAGCTTGGAAACCATGCTTCTTGTAAGCATGCCTTCATTAGGATCACCAATGATATTTACAAGTTCAATGTGTTGATCTCTTGACCATCTATCCTGAGAAACATGATGAGAACTTGTAGAGGCTTGATTTATGATGTGAGACTGAGTGACATCAGGGACCAAGGGTTCAATAATGGTTCCTGGAATTTCAGTATTGTTCTCTGATGGTACAACAGTGGGTTGAGTGATCATTTGATCATTCTGAACGTTTTATTCATGTGTCCCTTCGGTGTTGATTGGGTCAGGAGGACCTTTAGTATCTGCAGTGTGAGGTATTTCAGGCTCATTAGGAGCAATTACTTCAGGGACATGATTTTCTTAGGTAATTTTAGTGAGTGAACGTCTATGAGGAATTATGTAGTATGAGACATCATAATCTACTTGATATTGTCTAGATGGGTCATCCTCTTGAAATTCATTAGGAGGATATCTAGAGGAATCATCAATTCCTATCTCATCTACTAAGGTATTGGTAAACCTGATGGCTTACTTTCATCAAATGTTACATAATAAGTCTCCTATATTTGTTGTCTTCTTGTGTTATAGACTCTGAAAGCCTTTGAGACAGAGGAATATCCTAAAAAATATCCATCTTCAGCTTTAGCATCAAATTTGCCAAGATGATCCTTGTGATTATGATTAAACACAGGACATCCAAACACATGAAAGTAGCTGATATCAGGAATTTTTTCCCTGAATATTTCATAGGAAGTTTTATCATGTCTTTTGACAATGATTGATCTATTTTGAGTATAGCAGACTATTCTGACCGCATCAGTCCAGAAGTGCTTAGAAAGTACTGATCCATTCAGCATAGTTCTAGCAGCCTCAATGAGAGTTTTGTTTTTTCCTTCAGCTACACCATTTTGTTCAGGTGTATAGGGAGAAAAGAAATTATGAGAGATTCCTTTCTCATCACAGAAACTCTCAAGCTCATGATTTCTAAACTCAGTCTCATTATCAGTTTTGATTTGTTTGACTTTTACATCATTTTGATTTTCTACCATCTTGATAAAAGACATAATCATTTCAGGTGCTTGACTTTTCTTCCTGAGAAATTATACCCATGTGTACCTTGAGTACTCATCAACAATGACTAGGGTCTATTTCTCATGATTTATGGACATTAGACTTCCCGGTCCAAACAAGTCCATATGCAGAAGATGCAGACACTTCCTGGTAGAGAAGTTTTGTTTAGTTTTGAATGAAGCTCTATGGTGCTTCCCTTTTTCACATGTTGTGCAAGGTTTATCCTTTGAATAAACTAGGGAAGGAAGACCAAGAACTTTGTTTTGTTTAGCAAGTTTATTAATGTTCTTGAAATTGAGATGTGATAGCCTTTTATGCCATAGCCAGTTTACACTTTTTGAGGCTTTGGCAAAGAAGCAGGCTCTATTTGGAGTCAGTGATGACATGTTAAAGACATGTACATCATTTCTTCTAGGTGATATCAGGACAATTTCTTTGTTAGCATTAAATATTGTTCCTTGCTTATCATCAAATTATACAATATACTTAGCATCACAGAGTTGACTAATGCTAATTAGATTGTACTTAAGACCATTTAAAAAGGCTACTTTTATGAAAACTATACCTCCACAGTTTATTAAACCATATCCCTTAGTAATACAAGATGAATTATCACCAAACACTACCTTTAGACTTGGTTGCTCTACATATTTGTGCAGATAACTCTTAACACCAGTCATACTCCTTGAGCATCCACTGTCCAGGTACCAGATAGGCTCCCTGATGTGTCTCTACACAAATAATAAACTTGGATTAGTTTCTTTTGTGAACCTACTTTTTGGTGGGCTCCCTAGCCTTTGCAGCCTGAATTTTCTCACCTCTTTTGAAGTGATCAAACTCATTATGGTCAGAGGTGGAGTGTACAGTTCTTCCATATGCATTACACTTTACCCCAATAGAGGACTTATTAGACTGAGAGGATTCAGCTAGTACTCCTCCCCTAATCTGAATAACACGATTGTGTCCCAAGGTAGAGTGATCATAGCTTCCATAGATTTCACACTTAGGGTAGTTTCTACAATCACTAGGTCTGTGATCATTGAAACCATAGTGTGTGCATGGTGGGAAAGGCTTTGCCTTTGCTTTCAGGATCTGCTTGGAAGAAGATGCATATTGATAAGGCTGAGCCTTGTAGCTCTCACTTCTTTTTAGTGAAGAAATATACATCTTATCATCTGAGGTCATGTGATCCTACCTTTTGTATATCATGCAGTAGAGAATCATATAGCAATCATCAGTTGAGTGATTGGTATAGTGACAGAGTTCATACTTTAGTTGTGGTTTTTGAATAGGCTTGGGCCTGAGTGACTTTGATGAGCCAGTATTCTGAACTTTGGGTTTAGAATCTTGACTTATTCTTGATGAATCAACAGATTTGGATGACTTAGTATTTTGAGTCTTTGAATTTAATTCTTGAGTCTTTTAGTTAGAGTTGACCTTTTCATCAATCAACATCTGAACAAGTTTAGTTAATTTATTTATTTTTTATTCTTATTAAGTGTCCTTGACTTCAGTAGGAACTAAAGGTGTGATTTGCTTAGTTTCACTAACATTGACAGTTCCTGAAACACTCTTGTTGGAAGAATCCTGTGTTTCATGATACCTAAGCCTGGTCTCTCTTTTGGAGAGTGGGGTTGAAAGGTTAAAGGCATTACCTCTGAGCTTGGTGAAGCTCCTTGAAGATTTTTTTAAGGGAGGTAGTAGAGTAAGGGATTCAGCTTCAGATCTTTGGATGATTCAAGGGTATTTAAAGTTTCAGTGGGTTCAAGAGACTCATTGACAGCTTGACTTTCAGGGACTAGAATTCTTCCAGTGTTAAAGTTTGGAAGCTTGCTGTTAGGGTTGAGTCTCTCAACCAACCGCTAATCTTTGATATTTGAACCATTACTTGTCAATAACCCCAGGAATCAGGAAGCTAAAAGATTTTCATTTTAATTCATTTTAGATGATGACTCAGTGAGTAATTCACCACCAAGAACTTTATTCTTTTGGTGTGGAATTTGCTCACTGATACATTGACTAACCTTTTTTGAGCTAGTTAGCCATTTTTCATTGATCTTTTTCTCCTCTTTGAGTTGTTCTTGAAGAGCATGATTTAACTTTGTAAGTTTAGTGTTTTGAATTTGAAAAGTGATAGCATCAAGCTTGGCTTGTTTTAAGATTAGCAATTCATCTCTACACTTATTTAATTCAAAAACCATTTTGTTATACTTAGAAAATAAGTTTAATCGTTGCTCTTCAACAAACTTAAGATCAATGTTGATATACTTTAGGTAATTTTGCCAATCGGCATCTTCATCCATAATAGACTGTTTATACCTTTCTTATGGTGATGTCGACCCATTCACCATTGTAAGCATGACTCTTTCCAACAGTGAGCTCATCGTCAGCTAGAGCCATCAGTACCTTGACCTGAGTGACTTCTTCCTCATCAGAGACTTCTTCCTCACCCCAATCAAAGGTTTCAGCAACTAAACCTTTGTTCTTTGGTTGGAAGGACTTTAGGTTCTGAGAACTTGAGGGGCTTGCCTCAAGGAGTGCAAGCTTAGCATTCATCTTCTTGTACTCAGCCTTGTAATCTTTCTGAAACTTTGCATCAGCTTGATTATTTGAGTTAGAAGAAGACTGAATAAGTTTTGGAGTAAACTTTGGTTGAAAGCCTTTAGACATTGATGAGTAATTATTCACTGGTGATTTGTAAGAAGGTTCAGACGTTTTAGAAAAGCAGTCTCTTGCAAAATGACCTTTGTTGCCACATTTGTAACATTCAGTATTTTCATTTGTCTTTTGACCTGAGAAATTGTTTCTTCTTTTTATAAAACATTTTGAGTTTGCCAAAAGGGATCTTTCATGATACTCAATATCTAAGTCTCTTAGATACTCCTCACTAGACCTTTCATCTACTTCATCATCAGAATTTTCTTAGAAATCCTGAATGACGTTGTTAGAAAAGAAGGCAGTAGAAATTATAGTGCTTGAGAGAGTAGTAATAAGGGCCTTTTTGGTGTCAGAATACTTTCTTTGGATTAGGTTGTCCTCATAGACAAACCTCCCATAGATATCTGCAAGGTCAATAGTCTGAGTATGATTGGCATTTCTCAGTCCCTGAGAGAAGGAATCCACTTCCTCAGGGAGACTTTCACAAAAAACAATGTTTGATTTCGTGTTTAAAGAGGTTAACACAACAACCATGCATTAACAATGCTCTTTGTAGTAGGGTCTTATAGTGGGTGGTAGTCTTGTGAGAGACTTTCATGGCTTTTGCTCTAAAAATTTGAAACTTAAGTTTCAGATCCATGATTCCATTTTCCTTGGTATCTGAGGGACCTTCAAAGCTGTGAACCAAGTCAGTCTATGTTTCTTTTCTGAAACACAACTAATGACAGATTCCATTATGTCATCTGGTAGACATGACATAATGATGCTTTTCAAGCGCTAGTCTTGAACGACCACCCTCCTCTCATCAGGAGTCCATTGGGACTCAGGCTTAGCATCACCTTCAGTTGTTTTTGAATGAAATGGACCATCCTTAATACATTTTAAGTAATAGGGTTTCATTCTCGCTAAGTAGCAAAGCATTCGCTTTTTCCACTTATTAAATTTTCTCAGCTCTAGTTTAGGAGCAATATTAGCGTATCTACCTCCTTTTTTGTCAACTAGCTGGGGTACATCATTTACTGCAGCCATTTAAGGATCTAGGTTTTCACAAAAACATAATAATAGTAGTTTATAAGTTTTATTACAAACCCCGAGGCTTCTTTACCAACTTGTTGTACCCACTTAGTTAGTGAACAATAACTACAAAGTTATTATTAACTAAATCATGGCTAGCAAGTAAAGAAAATAGTTTGTTGTTTGAAAAGATTTTTTGTACATAAATATAGCTAGTAAGTAAAAGACACAAAAATAACTTTTCAACGTTTAACTCTTTTTATTAAGAATTATACCCCATTGTATGCGGAACTACAATGGGGATTGAATGACAATGTGTGTGTATGTGATCTCCTCACTAATAACTTTGCATAAACCTAAAGTGTTATGAAAAGTTAACTACTATGCTAACCAACTGAGCTTGCTCAGGGACTTAGTAGATTTAGAGGAGTAGATGTGTGTTTGTGAAAGTTACGACTTTGAATGCATAAACTTAACATCTATTCCATTACAAGAGTTCTATTTATACTACTTAGGTAGGGTCACACCTCTTGGGTGTTGAGTACTTATCTTAGATCTAATAAGTTAGTACATGTGTGTTGTTTTGTCCATATTACAATATCTATTCTAAGTATAGGACAAATGCTCTTTCCAAGTTCAGTTCCTGACACTGAACTTGTCTTATACCCTCTTCAAGATAAGTTGACTTCTAGAGATAAGAGCTTAGAGTTATCTGCTTTCAAACTATCCCGCCTATTCTTCAGTCTCTTATCTTCAGGGTCTTCTAGTTGTTGGAGACCGTATGGGGCTCAGTGAGTCTATTGCCACAACTCACTGAACCTATCACCTTCTTCTTTGGCTCAGGCTTTATTCACTAAGAACCGCCTCACTGAATACTAGAGTCTTTCTTGTAGACTCAGGCTGAGCATCTTGAAGGCAACTCACTGAGTGACTGTTCACTCAATGACCTTGAATTGTTAAAGGATATTTACACTTTGGTTATTTTGCATTCAAATCCTAAGTGAAAGATCAGTGGGCAATGAAATTGGCCCAACACATTGTGAGTAGGTGTTTAGGAGACATCAAGAAGTTTCTCAACAAGGGGAAACTTGACCAAGTTATTTCAATAGTCAAGTCTTGTTCTCGGAATGCTCTTGGCGATCTCACAATGACTATGAAAGATCTCTCAGGTACAATACCTGGAACAATACATCACAAAGTCATTGGTGAGGGTGGTTATGGAAAGGATAGGAGCTACTTTGATACTTGCTAATGTTTGTGTTTTTTCACCTAAACCATCAATGCATTACCTTAACATTACAAATAAAAATGTGGTTAAAGTTTTCCGTAAGGATACGGTTCCTGAAAGTGGAAGTGGCAGTGGTTAAATGTAATTTTTAACATAATGTTATTATTATTATGTAATGTTTTAAATTATGAATAAAAGTTTTTAATTAGTTTACGTTTTTATTAATTTCGTATGTTTACGTTTACGTTAATATACGTTTTCTTATTTATGAATGATAGTAATTAAATAAAAAAATGATGTGTATGGTGAGTGGGTTGGGTATGGTGAGTTGTTATTAAGTGTATTTGGTAAGTGGTAAAGTTGGCTAGAGAAAGCTGATGTGACACTAACGTGTCCGGTGAGTGAGTGTGTATTACTCCATGTAGCCTAAAATCATAACCTACCTCTAAAACTAATTAGTTGAGTTAATAAAATCACAACTAGCCGAGTACCCGCGCAATGCGGCGGCGGGTACCCTGTGACTATATTTTGCGACGAGCAAATGTTATTCGGCTAAGCGTTTTTCTAACGAAAAAATAAAGAATCTCTGCAGTAAGTACCAGTAAGAGTTGATGAGTGAAAGTGAAGATATATTAAGATACTATTTTTGCTGTAACAAAAAACATTTGTGTGTGGGAGATATGAAATGGTTTGTGTGGATTTATGTTATGGATGCGGTTACACATTTTTAATAATCATTATTGATAGTAATGATTTTAAGCGGTTACATGTTTTTAATAATTATTGAAGGCCGTTACAATGATGGTTTAAACGGTTACAAGTTTTTAATGATATTGCTAATTCTTTTTTTAAGATTTGAAAATGATAAACTTGGACAAATTCAATAATTATTTTTAACAGTAAACAATCACTACAAAATAAAAAGAAGAAAAAGAAAATTAAACGTAAGTAGTAGTTAAGTAAATTGAACAATTTCAAACACCTCAATAATCACAAATCAAATATTAAAATTCTAACAATTCGACAAAATAAAACCCCAAATGGGTTATCATCATCATCATCGATCATCAATTCAAAACTACAATCACCAAATCACTAACCTAACATGATGAAAAAAAACTAACTAAAAATCTTAGCTACTTCATCAAAAGTTAATAGATTCAGGATCACGGATGCTTTGCAGATCAATCATTAATTCACAAGACTCTATCCCTAAAAAATCCAAATTCATCAAACCTTAGCATTTGACATCAATGATGTAAGCCCTTAACATTTCTTGAAATCATCCTTGCAACAATTAACCATGATGTCATCAAACATTTTAACAAAATCATCCAAATCAAACATCTTAAACCCCCTTTATTCATCTCTAAAACCTTCATTGCCTTTTCTTTAAAAATGACGTCACCAGAATAAGAAGACCTCAATTTCTTTGGTACTCGTATTCCTCTTCTGCTTTGGTACCCGTATTTCACCAAAGCCATGATCATTAGCTTGGTAGGCGGCGAAGACAATGGCGGCGGTATCGGCTGAGAGCACATGATGTTGGCAAAGGTGAAGGCAGAACTAAATGGTAGTGGCGATAAAATCTGATATGTGAGACGGTGGAATTTGGTGGTTTAAAGAAAGAAAGAGATATATGTTTGTGTTAAGAGAGATAAAATAGAGAGATGAATAAGGTGTAATGAATTTTGTTAGTGTGTTAGGTTTTTATACTCGTATTTGAGTTTGTGGTTTACACTTAAATTATGTTTAATGAACCGTTACAAATGAACCACATGAATGCATCAGTTACAATTTGACTGAATTGATGACAATATCAATGTTAGCAGTTACAAGTTGACTGTATTAAAAAACGTATATGAGCCGTTATAACTTTACCCTTTAATTGGTTGTTACATGTTTAGGTGTTACACATTTTGGGTCTATTAAAAAGATTTTAACAAGGGCTTTAAAAGTGTATGCATGAACATTTTCTAATGTTTTAACAATCTTTCCAATAAAAATACATTTTACTTAATTTTTTAAGACTTCTAAAAATAGATGGGCTAAATGTTTTATAAAGTACGAGAAAGGTGTTTGTGTTTTTAAGAGAGATAAAATAGAGAGATGAAAATGGTGTAATGAATTTTGTCAGCTGTAGGTTTTTTATACTCTAAATGAGTTTGTGGTTTACACTTAAATGATGTTTAATGGACCGTTAACCGTTACAAAAGGACCACATGAATGCAGCCGTTACAATTTGACTGAATTGATGATAATATCAATGTTAGCAGTTACAAGTTGACTGTTTTAAAAAACGTATATGCACCGTTACAACTTTACCATTTAATTGGTTGTTACATGTTTTGGGGTGTTACAAGTTTTGGCTATTAAATGATTTTAAAGGCTTTTAAATGTGTATGATGAATATTTTCTAATGGTTTTAGCATCATATTTTCATAAAGAAATTTTTTCTATCTTAATTTTTTAAGACTTCAAAAAAGATGGTCAAAAAAATGTTTTTAATAAAGAAAAAGAAAGGTGTTTGTGTTTTTAAGAGAGATGAAAATAGTGTAATGAATTTTGTTAGTGTGTTAGGTTTTTATACTCGTATTTGAGTTTGTGGTTTACACTTAAATGATGTTTAATGGACCGTTACAAATGGACCACATGAATGCAGTAGTTACAATTTGACTGAATTGATGACAATATCAATGTTAGCAGTTACAAGTTGACTGTATTAAAAACGTATATGGGCCGTTACAACTTTACCATTTAATTGGTTGTTACATGTTTTGGGGTGTTACAAGTTTTGGCTATTAAAGGATTTTAAAGGCTTTTAAATGTGTATGATGTACATTTTCTAATGGTTTTACATTTTTCCCGATAAAGTAATATTTTTTACTTAATTTTTTAAGGCTTCTAAAAATAGATGGGTTAAATGCTTTATAAAGTAGTATAGATATAGATTGTACCTATTACGTGTGACATGTTTTTATAGTGGCATTTTGTTAAGGATATGGTATGATTTTGCATTATTAAGGCATGATTATAACAATATTGGAGAGCTGTTACTTTTTTTCAGCTGTTACAAGTCTTAAGGTTGGAGGGATTTTATATAGGAGAAGATGAAAAAGTGGAGAAAAACTCATCAAAGAAAATCGAGCCATGGAAAAAGAAAGAGAGAAAGAGATACAATCACGTGCATCATGTTGATAAGGTAGCAGCGGTTAGCAGCAGATGGTGATCAAGCTAAAGTATGGGAGAGCAGGTGGCAGCCGGTCATTCTGGCGACAGATCGGCAGAGACGGCGGCGAAAGCCGGCGGCAAACAGCGGCTGGTGGCGTCCGGCGTGGTGGTAACGTCCGGCGTGGTAGTGATGTCCGGTGTGATGATGTGGGGGTGGTGGATGATAGTTTTTATGAGATGAGAGAATAGTGAGTATTTTTTTTGTTGTGTCTGTGTTTGTGTGGTGTGTGAAATGGATTGTAGTTATATTATAGTGATAAAATGTAACAGCCTTTTAATTGGTTTTTAAAGAGGGTGTTAAATTGTTTGGCAGAATTTAATTACTTGCATAAAAAATTGTACATTATGTTTTGTAACTTGAAATGTAACAGCCTTTTTAATGGCTTTTAAAGAGGGTGTTAAATTGTTTGGCGGAATTTTATTAGTTGCATAAAAAGATTGTACAACGTGCATAAGGATTTGCACTAGACTTCTTTTTATAGTAATTTTTTTATTTAAAATTTTAAGTACTTTTAATTTTAGATTTGGCTAAATGCTTTATAAAGCAGTACGAGATAATAGAAAACACGTTATTCATTGATTGATTGAAAAATAGACATGATGAGATTTCAAATCAACAAAGATCTACACGAGTCACCACGACCCACCCTTGGATTTTTGGTCACCAAAATAATTACATGTGCAAGACGTGGTTGGCTGTCCTATACTCCAAATGCATATTTTTCTCCCAAAGTTTGTTCCATGTCAGGGCTCATTTGTTATTTACAATAATTCATTATCAACTTATTATTAATCTTAATTCAAATAAAAAAGATTGATACAATCTTCGACTCCATATCAATCAAGATTCAAGATCTATCCCAATATCCGTCATTTGACATTATTCTTGAGTAACTCATAGCTTCTATTAAAACTTATAGCTTTAGGGTATGTTTTGTGAACAATTTTCTAAGAGCATTTAGAAATGGAAGCTTGTTTGACAAGAATATATTTTTGTTATTTTTAAGTCATATTCTTCAAATACTAATAGGAGAAGGGCTTATACTTTTTCTTACTTTGTAAATACAGATGCAACTAAGTTACCACACAATTATCTAAAGCAAATAGTTACTACTAATCAAGGTCGTCAAGATCGCGAGTAAATTCGTAAGATCGTACGATCTTACGTGTTCACTAGCTAAAATCGTGTAGTATCGTGATAGGATCGTATGTGGGATAGGATTGTAAGTAAGATCGTGAGATCGAACGAAAAATTGTAAGATCGCTAGACGATCTGATTTTGCCTAAACCCGTATCTATTTTATTTTTTTTCTATCTTTTAGCTCATCATTTCTCGCCTAAGCCCAAAAATAAAAGTAAGTAATTGAATTTCATTTTTTATTAAATTACATACTTTGCCCCAAATATAATTTCAAGAAATGATATATTGAATTCTTCTTCTCACCACTCGTATCAAAGATCATGTTATATTATAGCATACTTGATATTTTTGTTCTTGATATTTTAAAATTTTATATTATAGCATACTTGTAAACAAGATAATGTTACTTATAATTAAAGAGTTGGTTATATTTTATAAGTTAATGAGACTCAAGTGTATACAAATATACAAGTGTTCATATTATCAAAATCATTATTTTATAAAGTATTCTTTTACATGTGTCTATTATAGATTAACGTGCAACTCCATATTGACCAATTGTAGTTTATGTATAAAGCTATGAATCTCTTGGTATTATGGTTCATATGTTTTGAAACGTTTATGATTCATGTTATGTACTCTTATTCTTCTAAATCATTAACGTCATGATTGAAACTTGACTTTTTTTTATGTTTGACTATTACTTCGGTGTTTCAAATTTGAACTTTGACATTTTTTAGAGGATATTATATGAATTTATCTTTGATTTTGAGTGGAAATGCAACATAGTTTGACTCATTTATCATTTATTTACAAAACATGACGTATTGGTAGGATCTTACATACTCAATCTTGCAAAGACAAAAACGATCTCATGTGGGATATCGATCTTAAGAGCCTTTATCGCAGACTATTTTTGTAACGCCCCGACCCAATAGGGTAGAAGTATTACAAATATGGTGTGACATCAAAAGCATTCATAATCATAACACAAGCATAAACAGCGGAAGTCTTAAATAAATAACCAAAGGAAATAAGTCAACATGACTTAAGGTACATAAGTTCTCAAAAGATAGACATATCCAACGAAATAACAAATGTCTTGAAAAGAAACAATTCATATATCAAAACTAAGATCTCTAGGGTAAGTCCACACTCAGCACTCATAGCCTGAAAGCAACCCCAGCTCCTAGCTTAGATACCTGCCGCAGGAAAAGAAAGTGCGGCTGAGCTTACAAAGCCCAGTGAACAGATATATATAATCGAATGCAAAAGATAACGGAAATCAAAGGATACGATACAAGGTACAAAGGATATCACAATACATGATCAAAGGGATACAAATATAAGGTAAGACAAATCAGAAGTCAATTCATAGTGTAAGGTAAGATGAATCAGAAAATCAAATCAAGTCCAATTACCAAGCCCAAACAAATCATATCATAGTAACCATGGAGTAGCGAGCTCCAAATGTGAAAGACGTGGATTGCACCCAAACATCAGTCACCAAATATCCAAATATCATAATGTCATAATCCATCGAATACAAAACAAATCTAGGATGCATCCATACGCCCCTTAAACAAATAATAATCTTCATAATGCGCATATAATATCAAATGGGGGACGGGGGGACGGTGTGATGAAATCACTCACCCACACATGAGTCATGACAAAGGTGCAGTCAATGACACAGCCATGTTACCTCATAAGGCTAGGAAACAAATAGTGGCTTAGGTTCTCAAACTGAAGGGTTCAAAGCAAAGACAAATCAAAGTTCATTCAAAGGAATCATAGTAAAGGTTACAATGCCAAATGTTCAAATATCCAAAAGGTTCCAATAACAAAGTACATAGCTGGTTCAAATGGAACAAAATGACAGATCATAAAGAGAACCACAATAAAAGTGCTCAGAAGCAAATGAAGGCAAATCACATAAGTAATCAAAGATAGAGAGGAATATGTCATGAGAAACCTTAACGATAAGGTCAGAATATCTGTACGAATAACGGAACGAACGAAGCAACGCATAAATCATAATAATGGTAAGAGGTGTAGGTATTAAGAATATCCGTACCTTATTCCGAAGCAAAGCAATAATCAAAGAAAACACCACAGGAATACTCAAAATGCACTTCTCTTTACCGAACCAAAAGAAAAGGATGATTTCGAATTACAAACCATTCAAATAAGTTATACTTTTCTATTTTTAGAACTTCCATTTTTAGTAACTTTCCATTTTAGTTAACTTCCAAAATTAGTAACTTTCCATTTTTAGTAACTTTCCATTTTTAGTAACTTTCCATTTTTAGTAACTTTCCATTTTTAGTAAGTTTCCATTTTTAGTAACTTTCTATTTTTAGTAAGTTTCCAAAATTAGTAATATTCATCATTTGAGATTCTATTAAGTATTTTGAATAGCTTAGGGACTTAATATGCCAACCTTACAAGTTTAGGGTTAAATATGACAACTTTCCATATTTTAGGGTTTAATATGCAAAATCAAACAATTTTCAAGGATCAAAAGGTAAATATCAAGTTTCACATTCTATATTCAATTATACCTTCCATTTTATGTATTACAATTTTTAGACCCTTAATTTACACAATTTACATATTTAGCCCTTTTTGTTTATTAATTATTTAAACAATATCTTTAATTATCCATAATTACAAAACAAGTCCTTATAGATTCAAATATGACAAATTCATACTTTATACATTAAATACTAACCAAACCTTCCACTTTTCAGAATTTACAATTTCAGTCCCTCTATTTAATTAATTAATTTTCTAATTACTTATTTATAGTAAATTAACCATTTTAATCCAAAATAATATCAATATGACATTTTATACCCCCCAACTTATTTTATACAGAATATAATAAATATAATAACATGTCTAAAACAGACCCCATAGTTTCAGAATTTACAAAACAAGTCCTTATACTTTAAATATCAAAATCGGCTAACTAATAAATCACTAAAACCCTAATTAAATTTTTCCCAATCACAACGACAATTATTACCCAATCATTAGCATTTATTGCACCTGGAAAAATTATTAAAACCCTAACACTAATTCATTTTATCACTTTTCTTTCCTTTTCTTCTTTATTCGAAAATCGGCAAACAAAGGAAAATCCTAAACAATTATTTCGAATCTTTCTTAAATTTTTCCAACAATTTATCTGAGTTATATATGATATGAAAAACCCTATAAAAATATAAAATCAAATGTACAAATAGTTTTTAAGCCGATTTCATAATTAACTAAAAATTAGGGTTTCTAATATGTTTTAATTATTTCGAGCAATATAAAATGCATGAACATTTTTCCCAGGTATATTATGTATTATAATGATGATAAATAAGATACAAAAATACCTTTGATGATTCTTGATGATTTAATGAATTTTTGAACCCGGTTGCTTAATTCGAACCCAAAACAATAACCAAAATCGAACCAAGCACTCTACAATTTTCCCACTATTTTTCCCACAATCCTTGACCTTCAAAACACCCTAGAAAAATCGTGCAAGCCTTGGAAAAATTTTGTGCCGCCTCTTTTGTATTTTAGGGTTTTCGGTGATATTATTTTTAGGTTTTACAATTTTGCAAAGCATACCCTTATGCTCTTATACAAGGCCTTAAAAGAATATCGATGTATAAGGTTAACAATTTCAATATTCTAACACCCACCGTCTCAAATCGAACTTTAATATTGACTATTAAACGAGGTATTAGACGGCCGCGCATTGATGCGAAGCCTAATATCTAGTAATTTTCATCTAATATGTATCTTTAATGTCAAAGGTAGAAATTTGAAATTTGAAAATAACTTTAATAATAATCACAAGTAGGGGTGGCAATTCGTGTCGGGTTCGGGTTGGCGTGTTCGAGTTGGCAGGTTGGCGGGTGATGCAGAGTCTTACAAAACCAATTTTTTTTTTACAATCCTCCTAGGCAGTAAACCTAACCGTTGTAGTGCAGTACAGGCAAGTCCGGGGGAATTGATCGTTCTTTAGGGGATTAGTGAGGTAGGCTCGAAATGTATGTCACTTAAGTCTAAGGGATTGATAGAAGATTCTTTTTGGTCTTTTATTGGTTTTAATGAAAGCAAGTAAAATATAGGGTTTTTAAAAATGTTTTGATTAAGCTAATAACTACTCCTAATTAACAAAAAGACAATTAACTACTATGAATTAAACAATGACAATAAAAGATGTATTTACTTAAACGAAATTCCCCCTAATCTTGTATGTACATTGTGCTTAACTAGTTAGATAAACTATTGATGGTGGTTTATGACTAATATGGACCAGTTAAGCGTTCACATCTCCTCGCCCTTGTACACATATGGCCAATGTGACACCCGTGATCTACCAGGTTAGTTTAACTAATAGTGTTAGCATAACTAGGTGTTATATGATTTAAGTTTCGTGTGCAAGTTCATTTAGTGGCATTTAATATTCTGTGACATGGTATATGAGATGCATTTTATGTGTAAGAAGTTTCAAATGAGGTATCTAGTCATTTTATTTTATTAGAAATGATGATTATGAGATAGACGTTCGTTAGTCATTTGTTATTCATAAGATTTGAAATAATTAATATAGCAAGTATCGTTAATTTTGGTTCGAGATTATTAAGTAAATAAGGATTCGATAATTTAATTATATTGTAAGCAATAAAAATATTTGGGGAAAATTATAGGTAAAGTAAACATTTTCTAGTTAGAATTTATGTGTAAACAATTAAAGGTTTCAAGTAAATATGTAATAAATAATTTAAAAAAAAATAAAAAAATATATTAAGGGTGTGTTTGGATCGGCTCAAGGAAAGGGAAGGAAAAAAAACAAAGTTTGAGTTGTATTAGGAATCAAATACCCAAAAATCTCTTATAAATAGTTTTTATTATCAAACCCTAAAGCAATTTTTGCTCCCCTCTCCCCTCTCTTGTGTTCGAACGGCCCTAAGACCAAGGAAGGGATCACCAAAAATTTTCAAGAAAATTAAGGGCTCAAGTTCGTGTGTTTTCGGATTAAAGGTTTTTCGTGTAACCCTTTTTATTTAAACTCTTTTTAAATTAGTTAATTGTAACTTTTTAATTGATGTAATTTGAATGTATATGATCATTAAATATTAATTAGAGGGTAATTAGTAGTGTATGTATGCGTTTGGCTAGGTTTAATTGGCGTTAAATTCGGAGTTGAATCTCAGCAGAATTTTAGGTAAACTTGTGAGGGTCATAACTCGGTCATACTTCTTAGCTCTAAAATCATATGCAGAGAGTCTACTTTCCAAATAATGTGGTTTCGTTAATTGAAAGTGAGTAGCAGTCAGTCAAAACATTTTTACAAGATTCGTTGTCGAATCTGACTTTTCGGGTCAAATTTGTGTTGTGTTTGTGAGGTCATAAACCCTATCAAAACATTTTTGCTATTCATAAAATTGCTACTGGTATAAGTTCAAGGTGTCTAGTAACTCCTGTAATTTTTCTAGATTTTTGCAAGATGTCTAAGTATTTTTAGAAAAATCAAACATTTTGGTGTGCGATAAGATATTTTTTAGGACAGTTTGTATTCTTGAATTTTTGAAAAATAGTTAAGCTTGATAAGTAAGGTTGGAAAAAATTTCATTAGGTTTAGAACACATTGAAGTTGATGTAAATGGTTTTGGAAGTCAGAGGAGGTTGTTTGATATATTATAAAAATTCATAAAGTGACTTCAAATTTCTGTAGTAAACGGAAAATGTGAGCAATAGTTTAAAACATAGTTAGAGCTTGGTTAAGTGAGGAAAACATGTTGGGATGGTCATAAATGTATTCTTAAACATTAGTGGTCCATCAATTGAAGGTTACATAGTTAAGGTTATAAGCATTGACCGTGTGTAACATGTGTTATATAATTATGTAGATATTTGCTTATATTTTGTGCGCGCGTGTAAGCTTTGAGGCGAGTTTCTTGTAGGCCCTTTTTAAATGTTTTCTTGGGGTGAAAATGGATACAAAATTGTTTGAAATGTTTTTCTTGTTGTGATTAAATGGTTTTGTTTTAGTTTCATTTTGAACGTGGTTATCTTGCTATTTGTGTGGAACAACAATGTGTGCAAATTTGCAGGATACACATGTGTATACATGGGTTCATGAGTTTCTTGTGCCATTCCAGCGCAATGATGTAACTCATAATGAGGATACATGATTGCTATGCTAGCTTGTGATTGGATCGGGGATAACGCCTACCTGTATTGTATGTGATTGGATCGGGGGTAACGCCTACCTATGATATGTTATGTTTTGTTATGTTGTGTTATGAGACAGAAAATGCATGCTTATAACCTGTTATTGTCCTATGATTATTATATGTTCACCGCTTATAATTTGTTTTACATTTAAACCTATGAGCTCACCAACGTAATGTTGACACCTGAGAGTATCCATTTTTAGGTGAAGTTAGAGAAGCCTAAGAGGATTTAGACTGCTTGGCTATTGAGACTTTAGGTTCCCTACATCGAAGACTTACTAGCTAATATTTCCATTTTATGTTGATATACTTTCGTATTTGGTACTTTGTTATTTTGGATTTTCGTTTATTTGACAATGTATTGTTATGGTTACGATTAACCTTGATCAAGTCCTCTCTTGTGTCAGGTGTCGTCATAACATTTTGATTTATTTAATGTTATTGCATTTTAGTTATTCTTTATTGTGACATCAATGTGTTGTGACAATGCCTATCGTGTTACGCCTCGTGATTTCGCCTTGGCGGGGTGTGACAGATTGGTATCAGAGCCATTGGTTATAGAGAAGTAGGTGGTTTGACCTAGAGTATAACCTAGGAGTCCTTCATATAGCTGCATAATAGGATCTATATGTTTAGCTATCTAGGCGTTTTGTTTTCTTGTCTTTTTGAGTTTTATATCAACCTATGGGCTACTCGATATCAGAAGATCTAGAAGAGGAGTCAATTGAGGAGGAGCCTCTTGAGGAACCGAAGGAGGAAGGGAAGTAGAAGAGTCGAAGGAAGAGGCCAACTCAGATCTCCTGTCGGATGCTCGTAGTAGGCCTGGACCCGCGAAGTCGGGTGACTCTTGCGAAAGCAAAGTCAAACCCAAGCGAAGCCCACCATAAGCTTATCTCGTCATTTACCTCGATACATTTCTATTATCAATGATTTCTTTCGGATATTTCGTATTTTGGGGCACTATGAGGCTTTCTTTTTCTTTCTGTCTTTTTGGATTTTATCTTTATATAAATAAATATTGATTTTGATGGAACATCGTGTTTGTGTTATATTGGGATCGTATAAGATTTGCTATGTGGTATATGTATATATTTGTGCGTTATTATTTAGATGTGTAGTCTTGGAAGTTAGTACACGTGTGAAAGGATACAATTATAATTATGGGTGACCAACATAATTATAAAGGCATCACACACGTAGACTTATGACCATGATTGCATTGATCGGTGTTTGTTGGTAAGGTGCTAGCGTAAGATGTTGTGATATGTGCATTCATGATAAGGATAGTTGTATAGTTAGGGAATTCTTCTCTTAACTAATGTGGATTATGTTAGGCTTAGTTGCGTAGTCAGCAAGTTTCCTTTCTGCCTAACGATTACGAATATCTCGGATACCTCTTATTACTACTATTACGATTATTGAGTTTGTTCAACTTCTTGATGATTCGTTCGGATATCTAACCCTCATTTTATCATTCCTTGTTCGTACCATGTCTGTACGGATGTTCTATCGTTCGCATTCCGCGTCTTGATATATATTGGTTGTTGGCATCTGCTGCTTTTGGCTATTGGTACATTTTGTTGGTTCTTTCCTGGCATTGATTACTCGTATGAATATATGATATTTTTTTCAAGCGGTATTTGTTCGTAACAAGTGTGATAACCGGTAAACTTTTCCTGGGTCTTAGTATTTTAAAATACTATAATTATATCGATGTCTTTCGATTTTGTCAGTTTTCTTGGAGAAAGCTAAAAGGTTGACTTCGGTTGACTTATTTTGCGTGAAACGGTTACGGTTTAACCGGGTGTTGAGAGAGTCTTGAGTTTCGTAAGTGAATCACTTTTGATTCATCTTTCCGTATCGGAGTGTTTATGTTGTCATTTTAATTCTTTCTGGGAAGTTTTCCTGTGTTCCGCGGAAATCGTCACGCAACGCGTACCATCACGACAGTTAATTTAAGAACATGTATACTAATCTTGGGTGAATTTAACAAACTTATTTGATAAGTGATTTCATAAGTTGAAGTAACGTTCGTCTAGTACGTAAATCGTTGAGATGTGATTTAAAAGTTATCAGAAAATGGGTGTTTTTCGTGAAATTAAATTAAAGTCCGTAATGGTTATGAAAGTGAAGTTTTGGACAAGTAATATTTTGAAGTTGTGATACTTCTAAACTTGTGAGAAGGGTTTTGGTTAAATTTAAGCTAAACTCGTATTTTGATCCCGACACGTCCGTTAATGTTCAAAATAAATTTTAGGAAGTTTAATTTGGAAATATGTCGTGTAAATAATCTAGGTTCTTAGAAAAGTGTTTTTAAGTTCATTAAAAATACTAAGGAACTTCGGGTAACGTTTTAAATTGATGAACTTTGAGTTTTAAGTGAACCCGATACAAAACGGAGCAATTCCGAGACCCCCTAGGATGCTTGGCCGGTTAGAAAACAACAAGGGAGACAAGATGACATTTTTTTGCTTCATGGTCCTTTAATTGGTACATATATTTTTGTCATCACCTTAAACACACATAGTGCATGAGTTTTGAAATCATTTTTCTCTCCTTTCCTTTGTCTTGCTCGTCCGATTCCACAAATACACAAAACCATACATTTTTGTTAAAATTTGATCAAGAACTTGAAGGTTTAGAAGTCTTGGGTTGATTCTAGTATTTGGGTTATTGTTTAAACAATGTTTGGGTTGTTTCTTGTGTCAAAATCCAACCGAAAACCATCAAATTCGTAAGTCTTCTAAAAACTTTTAATAGTTGTACTTTTATGGTTGTTGTGATGATCTTATGTTGGTTGTACAAGTCGTTTGTTTTAAATCGAAAACTTAAAATTTGAAACGAAAGCAAAAAGGGTGCGTTTGGTTGACGTGGACAAAAAGGGAAAGAGAACAAAAGTGGTCATTTCAATGTCATGGTTGTGATGGTAAAATAATTTTTATGTTAAGTGCTTATTTTGACTTATTTTGAAACTTAGCTTAACAATAAGCTCGTTAGGGCTTATTTGTGTTTTGGGCTCGTGTGTGGCTACGACCCAACAAGAGAAAAGAGGTGGCATCATAGGCTTGGCCCGTTAGTACTTGTCTGGCTTATTTCCTAGCTTATTCGAGCTTATTGGCTTATTTTAGGGCTTATTTGGTTTCGGCTTATTTGATTTCGGCTTATTTTGGCTTATTATGTTTCGAATTATATTGGGCTTACATAAAAGTTTTGGACTTAAATATTGGATTTGAGCTTATATTTTGGCTTCGGCCCAATAAGGTACAAATACTGTTGATTTAAAATTTTCAAGCTAATTATGAAACTCTTAATGGGCCATAAGGCCCAATGACGAATAAACCAATTAGTGGACTTACATGGAATTAATAATGAATATGTAAGACTTGGCAAAGGCTATTGGACTAACATTGGGCTTTTAGGCCCAATGGGTGGGAGCTTAGTAGCTTGGACTTCTAGGAAGGATAAATGGATTTACGGATACATGCGGGAGTGAAAAATGGTTAAAATGGACAAATATAGTCATGTTTGGTTAAACGACTCATGAATATGGACTTTTGGATTTTGTCGAAACTTTGGGAAATTTTGGAAAATGTTAAAATTAAGGTTTGAAAACCTTGGGAAACCTCTTACAAACGAACGGGTCTTGTCGGATTTTATAAAAATGAATCACACGTAGAGAATATTATAGAAAACTTATTTTGTGTCGACTCGACTAAAGGACAAGAGGTGAATTTTTAATAAACATTAAGGGCCTGATTGTTTAATTTTTTTATTAAGTTCTGTAAAATTAAAGTGTCTGTCTAGATATATGTTGCCTGTTTGTTTATAAATATATGACTGTTTGTTTTATGTGCTGAATAAAGTGTCTGAATTGAAGAAAATTACTTTTATACCCTGAAAAGCATTTATGTGGGATTATATGTGAAAAATAGGAGGATAAATTTGTAACTTATTTTTTAAGTCATGGACTTAATATGGAGACCCTCACCCTCATGGCTTTTCCTAGAAAGTCATTTGTTAACTTTAAGCACAAAACAAACAAGCCTTTAATGACTTAATTAATTCACTAAATTTTCAATTAAGACTCATTAAGTTTTTATCAAACACTACTTAAGTGTCAAGATTAAACGATCGAACGTGGACATACTAAGATGGCAAGATTCTATACTTACCCCGCTTAGCCTGATAAAAAGACGAAAATAATAAAATATTACTATTTTATTATCATTGATATGTGTGAAAACACATATCCTTTTTATATCAAAAATGGCCCTAAAAAGACAAAATTGTGCTTTAAATGCTTATATATTACTTGTTTTGTCTTTGTGATTGTGTAGGTACGGATATTGCAATAATCTCAAGAAAACGGTCAAAACCGGACAAACACGGACACGGGAACGGAAGAGCACACAAAGAGCCGGGAGAATGCTATCAAAAGTCAACAAAGTCAACCACAAAAAGACAAAACCCAAAATTTCCAAAACAGTCCCTCAAAGAAACCTAAATTGCAAAAATGGTCCCCTAAACCCTAACGGTGTTAACTCTTGTTTATAAGAGTTAACACCCGTTAAACTCTTATATAAACCAACACAATGGCCCATCCTTTTTTATAACCAACACCCGACCCAAAACCCCTTTATAAGCCCAAGGTCAAACAAATTTCACCCGGGTTTATGAAAAGTCAAACACTTACATTTTTATAAGAGATAAAACGCGGGAAGAACAGTTACCACTGTTCACTGTCTTCCCCGTTTTACCTCAAGCTCAAATCAAGGGGCAAAGTTAAATTGACAGTGTGGTTGGGTAATTTGAGTGCTAAGTTTTGACGTGGCAAAGTAATACATCACCAAGCCCTCTCATTGGTGGAAACCCACAAGGGAATCACACGTGGTCTGACAAGAAAGCCAAGGAGAGATAGATTTTACACTAGAGACACTCACAGAAGAATCACAGATGTCACATCACGGATTGCCACGTTGGCAATCCGTGTGAGCTAAGGAGTGATCCTACGGATAAAATTGAGCTTCCAATGATTGGTAATGATTGAAGGCCAGGATTGAAAGGAGCGTGTGCAGAGGCTAAGGACCTAGAAGCTTCCCTTGACAGTTATATAAAGGCCTACTCACTCACTCAGAAAGGATCTATCTTCTCAATTTTCTTTTTCCATGTAATTTTTAAGAGCTTTTAGTTTTTAAATGTAATTTTCTTTTAAGCATTTGTAATCATCTTTTATCAAGCTTTGTAACCTGTTTTTAGTATTAATAAAATTTTCATTTTAAAATTTTCATAAGTTGTTTTCATTATTAAGCTCTCATATCCTCAAATTTGTATGCTACTGTTCCATAAGCTTTGATAAGCTCTCTACAAGCTCTCTTAGTCTCTAAGCTAAGATTGAGCTTAAATAAGCCTTTAACATACTCAAACCTTAAAATCAGCTATAAGTACCTTTGCTTTTGGACTATGGACTTAAGGAAGATGAGCTAGCTTTGGAAGAGCTCATAAGGACTTATACTGGCTTAAGCCAGAGCTTGTAGACTATTCATTTGAGCTTTTCTAGCCTTTGTTTAGCTAAGGCTTATGTAAGTTTTCTCTTTACATTTTTGTCTTTAGTTTCCAGCTTATTAATTGCTTAATTTTGCTTATTTCTTGCTTATTTTAGCTTAACACTGTCTCTTTGTGCTTAATAATTAAGTTTGATAATCTGTTTTCCACTTAAGTAGCTTAGATCTCATTTTCTATTGTTTTACCTATTGAATATGTCATAATTCAATTATGAGTAGAATAGTTATAGCTTTTAGACTCTGGCTTATTTGCTTATTAAGGTTGTTAAAAGCTGCTTATTATCTGGTATGCAAGTTATGATGGCTAGATTTATTTTTCATATGCCTATATAGATTTGATCAAGATTAAAGTAGTGTTTGGCATAACAGTATTAACCAAATGTTAATACTGTTAGTGGCCAATTGGTTTTTGATAGTTGGTTTAAATCACTCAAATAAGTTTATTCGTGAAGTTCTATAAGCTAGATTAAGAGTCATTCAAGTTTTCATAGGTTAGATTAGATTTTGTCCAAATATGTTAGGTGTAGCTTGCATTATTAGCTAAAATCATTACTAGTACTTGCACTAAGTTTTATCAGTCTTAGTTTTGGGTTTTATAAGTTTTAGATTAAGTTCATTAGGTCTGCATATTAATGATCAAAATTTTCGATCTTTGTCATGTCAAATGCATCAGATAAGTAAAACAGATAAAGAGCCATTTTCTAGCTTATAATTCAGAGGGTACTAATTGTTGTTAAGTCTTGATTTTTGGTAAGATAGGAGATCTGGGGTAGTAGTTTAGTGGTTTCAAGTTAGATTTCAAGAAAAAATTTTATTTTCTGTTTTTAGCTCCTAAATTAGTATTTTGTCTTTTTAAAATCAAAAGACAGCATAAGCTGTCTGACCTGTTTGTTTTAATAAGCTTTTTCATAAGTTCTAGCTTTCTAAATTAGTTTCAAAAAGCATTTGTATAAAGGATTTGAATCAGGTTTTGAGAAAATATAAGTCACAAGTCTTGTAGTGCTTATTTGAGTACTTAATTTTAAGCTCAAAATGTGCCCTTAAGGCCTGTTTGGTTTTAAGTGTTTTGCATAAGTTTTTATTTTGAATTACTAGCTTATAGCTTATTCTGTGTGCTTATCCTTGTTCAATTAGCTTTTTAGGTTAGAATTAGCTTAATAGTAGCATAATCTAGCTTATAGTAGGCTTTTTAGATTATTAGCTTAAGAAAAATCAAAAAAAAAATGAGTTTAGTAATAACTGTTTACTTTTCAGCTGTTTAACAACTTATTTAGGGCTTTTCATAAAAAGTTGCTTTTATTAAAAATGCTTATTTTTAGCTTGTTAACAACTTTGCTTTTATAAGTTTTCAAAAATAAAAAAAAGGGGAAAGTGGAAGTCGGGGTGAGCAAGACTCGAACCCCCGACCTCAACACTTTCAACCCTTTTATAACAAACACACACCACTCACTACCACTGAGCCCTTGGGTCTTTTTCGTTATAACCTTGCATTATTAAATCTTTATACACGTTTAGCCCTTATAAGCTGTTTCAGCTTATTTCGTGGCTTATTCAATAAGCTGTGAGATTAAGCTTATTTTTCCTAGGATCTAATTAGTTTAAGCTATTTTCTGTAATTTTTCTAGAATTTTTATAATTAGTTTAGTATTTTTAAACATTTATTTTCATTAAAAACTTTAAAAATTCATAAAAAATAGAAAAATAATCAAAAAAATATAAATCTTTTTTAGAAAATTTTCTTTTATCATAAAGTTTGTAGGAAAATTGGTTTTGCTTTCGTAGGGTCTAGTTTGCAAAATTTCGATTTTTAAAGAACGAGATTCGTTCCCGTTCTCGTTTTTCGTATTTTAAAGCTCGTTTCAACTCCGTTTTTGTTCTAGTTTTCTTTAAACTTATTTTTTAGTCAAATAGAGTCCATTTAAAAAGAAAAATTTAAGTTAGGTTTATTTTTAGAAATTTAGGGTTTTTGACCTCCGTTTAGGGGTCTCGTTTTGCGTTTTTAGTTAAAATTTGGTTTTCCGTTATTTGTCCTCGTGCTTAATTGTTATAATTTGTTTATTTTAATTTTTAAAAGTAGATAATTAAATCAATCGTTGTTTTCAATTTAAATCATTGTCCGAACAACAAACGTGGTTTCAATTTCACAAATCGTTGGGGGATAACGACCCGGGAATCATACTTCCCGGTTAATATACGTATTATATTATATATATATTTGTAAAGATTTTTCCTTTTTACCTTTGTCCTCAAGGGTAATTTGGTAATTTTCTATCATATTATATTATATTTTATAAGTACGTATATGTAGATTCTACGAGAATCAATCATATATATATTTAAATATATAAACTTTAACGTTACGAAGATGTTTATTCTTTTATTTCGGATCTTTGGGTTTTTACTCATTTCTCGTCGGATTTCCTCTAACCGTTTGGATAGTTATTTCGTTTTAGTTGTTGGGTATATTTTTGAGTATTATTTGTTGATGTCGCACCTAGCCCAAGTGCATCGAGTTTTTTTACGTAGTTACCACACAACCATGATACCAAAACGTTTTGTAATGAGACTAAGGGTTTTGTAATGAGACTAACGGTTTTGTAATGAGAATAAGGGGTTTTGTAATAAGAATAAAGGTTTGTAATGAGAACAAGGATTTTGTGTGAGTAAGGAAAAACGCTTGTACAATAAGGCAAATTTGTACAAAATATTAATAAGGCGAAATTAATGTTAGGTCGTGGCCGGGTACCGTTATGCGTTGTGTAGAGAATATTTGTGCGGTTATTATCATCTGTTGAGGAGTTCTCGTAGCCCTACTTTTTAAATCTTTTCCGTTAGGGGAAAATGATACTCAAATGTGTTTTGAACTGATTTTCTAAACTGTGTGAAATGTGATTTTGTTTTTGGGACAATGTTATGTGCTTATGACTGCTATGTGAATATTATGTGGTTTGATTGTACTTGCGTGCGTCGAGGCGCATGACAATGTATGTGATTAGCATAGATTTTCTATGTTTGTGTTTGCCCTAAGTAAATGCTCTAGCTGGTAGGCTTTAGGTGCGGGTGACCTCGGAGTTGCGACTCCAAGAGCATGGGTATATGCTATTTTGTTGACTAGCACGATGCTATGTCATGGTGTATGATTAGCGGGGATGCTAAGTCATGGAATTGGAATGTTTTGCATATATTCACTGTCATATTGCACAATTGTCCACTGTTTGAAATATTGGCACAGCGACTGGGTTTTCTTCAAACCTACGAGCTCACCAACATTATTGTTGACCTTTTCGAGTATCATTTTCAGGTGTGTTGCGAACCAAGGTAAATCGGGAGATATGGAAAATTTAAGAAATACACATGTGGGGTGTAAACTTGAGACTATATGTAGAAACTAGAAGGAGGGGGGGGGGGGTTGAATAGTTTACAAGTTCGTTTATGTTTTAAAGTTTGGCTTTCAAAATATTTAGATTCGAGTTGTATGTTTAACCAATTCACAATATGAACAAACATATAACAATATAACTAAAGCTATATAACAAATGTCAATATATGAAGAGATAGTGAAAGGAAAACAATCAAACCAAGACACTAAGATTTTATAGTGGTTCGGCTACGAAGCACCTCTTCGCCCTACTCCACTCCCAGAGTATCCTACTCGAGATTTCACTATGTCAACAAGCTCCCTTTAGGCGGAGAAAACCGTTTACACGTCGCTTACGTTGTTTTCCGACACTAAGCTAAATGTCGAGTCCTAATCTTAGCTAGAACCAATCTACCACTTCACAATCACTAGATCTACACTATCGGATTTACACACAATCTGAATCACACAAATACACAAGATAATTACAATAGAGATTTGATACTTAAAAGAAGAGAGGAGAGATCACTAAATAACAATTCGTTTCTTGGCGAATACGACTGTTCTTCTATTGCACTTGAATGAGTAAGGAGAGATGAGGAAGAAGAGGTTTAGATCACTTGAAACAGATCTCAAGGAAATGTCAGTGATCATGAGAGTTAGAGAGAGAGAAAGAGATTTTAGAGAGAGAAAGTTATAGCAATTTCGTGCTAAGAGGTCTGATTTTCTATAAGGAATGGAGCAGTATTTATAGGCAGGAAAACCCAACGGTCACTGGGGGTGGTCCCGGCGGTCCTAGATATATCTAAGGGCCGCCAGGCCTATAAGGGGGCCGCCTAGTAGACTACGCTCCATTTTTTTGTCTTTTTGTGGGGAAGGTTGTATCTGGTATGGAACCTTCCATTTTGGGGAGAAAATTTGAATTTCAAATTTTAAGTTTTTAATAAAACTTTTCTTTTAATTAGAAAATATTTTGTATAATTAAATTTGTGAAATTTTCTTTTTTTGTAAAATGTGTGTGATGGATAAGAGAAAAATATTTCTTGTTTATATTTTCTATATGCTTAATGAATGGTTTGTTATACCTAAAGTGAATACTAATCTTAGAAATGGAATTTTACGATTAAAAATTTGTAAGACATTTAATTTTTTATGTAAAGTTTTTTAACATTTTTTTATTATCAACGTGATAGGTGACAAATCATAAATAACATTTTTAGAATTATTGTATAGCAATTCTCCTTTTTTGATGATGACAAATATAATCCATTTTTGATAAAATTAATAGTTATTAAAAATTATTAATGAGTTTTGTTCCCTTTCTCCCATTTTTTGTTCAAATTACGCGATCACAGGATGTGCTTTGTGATTGTTCGCATAAAACCCCTTATCCCCCCACCAACTGTAGTGTTCGCGGTCTGACCTACGTTGTGTCCGGATTCTGATGTGACCTCAGAGCGTCGCCGGCTTCGATAGTCGATCAGCTCCTCTCTGCAGTTTGTGAAGTCTGTTGCACGATATCTCGGATACTCTCTCGCTCCAAGACTTTACTCCGAAATAATGTCTGCGAGCATAGAAAAAAGACACAGTGTGTTAGTATGTCGAAGAGCAGTCCCACGTAGCAACGAAAGATCTCTATGCTATCTGTCTCTTCTAAACTAACACACTATCGGGTTTCAAGCTCAATTATAAGGCCCGCCTGTATCATTTAAACATAGTAAGAACTCATACAATAGCAAATGCAATTAATACATTCATACAACATAAAATAAAAATAGAGCTATTACGTACCCAATAGAACATTATCCATAAGGTACAACTAATATCTAAAATTGCTTCATGAGTTAGTGTGAGATTAAGATACATAAGTCCTAAATGATTCCATGATTTATAGGAATGAACTTTTGAGGAAAAGGTTTTGAGGTGTTTGGTAAGGTGACACGTTTATGAAAAGTTTTTGAAATCATTCTAAGGTGGTGTTGGAAGTGTTGAGGTGGAATGCGGTGTGAAGAAGATACTCAAGATGAGCAAACATGATGTTAATCTCATCTTTTGTGGTTAAGAAAAGAGTTCGATTGTGAGAGCAACATATGCAAGTTGACCCATGGTAGTCATGGTAGTTGTAGTAAAGAGGGTGGCCCATGATAGGTGGGTTGAGTTGTGGTGTGAGATGGGGTAATGGAGTATCATGAATGTGATCAAGAGGAGTGATTGGTGACAAAGAAAGTGTGATATCCAAAGAAGGATGACTTTGAAGTGGTTGAGGGTTTAAAGGTCTAGGAGGAACATCCGAGATGTTGTCAAGCAAAGGGTTTAAAGGTTGAGGAGAAGTTGGTTCATTTGATGATGGTGGTGAAATTTAAAGTTTTGATTGAAAAGAAGAGGATGTGTTCTCTTGGCTTGATGAGGTTTGATTTGTGGATGGTGTTTTTGATGGTACATTTAGAGGAGTTGGAGATGAAAAAGTTGTTGTAGGAGAAGGTGTAGTAGGTTATCATCATCATTTGTGAGATCAACAAATAGTTGTTTTGGAGGTATGATTGTGAGTTTGATTTTCTTAAAGCCATGGGAGGAAGAGGCTTGAGTAGAATCCATGGTAGAAAGATTTGAAGAAGATGAAGATGAGAAGAAGAGTGGGAAGGATGACATATTTAATTAGGAGGTATAGGATCAAAGTGGAAAAGCATGAGGATTAAGAGGAGTGATTGGCAGGTTAACAAATAATATATAAGTATAAGAATAGAAAAATTCCCAGACTACCCTTGAGGACAAAGGAAGTAAGGAAAATTCACTCAAATATATATATAATATAATACGTATATTAACCGGGAAGTATGATTCCCGGGTCGTTATTCCCCAACGATTTATGAAACTGAGAATTTAGATACCACGTTTGTTGTTCGGACACACTGATTTGAATTAGGTAAAAAGATTGATCGCGCGCGCTGCGCTCGCTCGCTCGCGCGCAGTCATGAATTAAAACAGTTTTAAAAATAAGTAAATGATAACAATTAGCTCGAAAACAACAACGGGAAATTAAACTTTAAACTAAAAACGACAAAACAGGAACCCTCATATGTAATTAAAAAAAAACTAAATTTCCAAAATTAAACCTAAAATGATTTTTTTTTCTTTTTTAATAGACTCTAATTGACTAAAAAGTAGTTTTAAGAAATACTAGACAAAAACGGTAGTGAAATGAGCTTAAAAAACTCGAAAAAACGTGAACGGAAGACGAATCCTGTTCTTTAAAAATTGAAATTTTGCAATTTTAACCCTACGAAAGCAAAACTAATTTTCCTAGAAACTTTACGATAAAAGAAAATTTTCTAAAAAAGAATTATATTTTTTGATTATTTTTCTATTTTTTTTATTTTTTAAAGTTTTTTATAAAAATAAATGTTTAAAAACATATACCATTATAAAACATTCTAAAAAAATACAGAAAATAGCATAAAAAAAGGAATCTAAGAAAAATAAGCTTGGTTACACAGCTTATCGAATAAGCTGTGTAATAAGCCAAAACAGCTTATTAAGCTAAATAGGCCAAAACGTATATAATAAATAGTATTTTGTAAATCTATAAAGATAAAAAATACACATGACACGTGGTTTGGAGGTGTGTGGAGGTGAGGCGTTTTTTAAAGTTGAGGATGTTGAAGTCGGGGGTTCGGAGCCTTTTTGCTCACCCCCGATTTCCATCTTCCCCTTTTTTTTATTTTTGAAAACTTATAAAAGCAAAGTTGTAGAAAACCTGAAAACAAACAACTTTAATAAAAGAAATTATTTTTGAAAATTACTAAATATGCTGAAAATCAGCTTAAAAGACAGAAAAATGTTAATAAAACTTTCCTTTTTTAGTTTTAATAGACACTAAGAACTTGAAATCATGAAATAAGCTAACCTAAGACTTAATAAGCTACTCTTACACTAAACCTAACCTAATAAGCTAACCTAACTTTAGGAAACATGCATTATAATCAAAAATCAATAAGCTGAAAATCACAATAAGCTCTTATGAAAACTTTAAAACATGCCCTAGGCAGACTTTGAGCTTAATTTTAAGCTAGCAAACAAGCAGCGGCGCGTCTCGAATGTTGAAAACTTGTTTTCTTTCCCTAGAAAAGTTGACTCAAAGACTATATGAAAATGCTTTTTGAAAGAACTTTTGCAAACAAGAGCTTATAGAAAAAAGCTTTGATGAAAACAGACAGAAAAGACAGCATTTGCTGAATTTGGTTTTTCAAATGAAAAAGACAAATTGCTGATTTTAAAGGCTAAAACAGATAAGCTATTGGACTTAACTTTAAAAAGCAAATTGAAATCTTTAAACTATGAGCCTAAACCTATATGTAAACACAAAAATCTAATCACTAACTACCTAGATCGACCTCTGGAATATTGATCATGAAAACAACACTTTCTTTCCTTTTGTTACCCTTAGTGCAGTAATGCAAGTATATGACCAAAATTTTTCAAACACAATTCAGTGCCCAGGGACCTATGTAACTTGTTATATATCTTATAAATACCGCAACTAACGAACACTATTTAGCATTATCACTTACTGATTTGGATTTAAGCTTAAAACACAAAGGATCCTTAATGATTTGAGTTTATTAGAAATCGTAACTTGTGGAAAATATTTTAAAACTAATCTTTACTCTTATTTAAAAACTAGCTAACAAACTTGGACTTAAGTAAAAAAAAATAGATAACACTGTTAGAAACAAGGCAAGACTGGTGGCACAAGGTTACACCCAAGAAGAAGGAATTGATTATGATGAGGTTTTTGCTCCTGTTGCTAGGATAGAAGCAATCAGGTTATTTTTGGCCTATGCATCATTTATGGGGGTTATTGTGTACCAGATGGATGTAAAGAGTGCCTTTTTATATGGTGCTATTGAAGAGGAGGTGTATGTGTGCCAACCTCTTGATTTTGAAGATCCACAGTTCCTTGACAAAGTTTATAAGGTAGAAAAAGCTTTATATGGTCTACATCAAGCTCCTAGAGCCTGGTATGAGACATTGTCTACCTACTTATTGGAAAATGGATTTAGAAGAGGCACTATAGATAAGACACTATTCATTAAGAAGGACAAAGGTGATATCCTGTTAGTGCAGGTGTATGTTGATGACATCATCTTTGGGTCTACAAAGATGTTGGTCTCAATCCTAGATAGATCTTTTAAGCCTGTGATGAATATAGAGCACTAATGTAATCAAAAGTAACTCTGTGAGAGACTCTAACAACACAATCTATTGTTCACGCGGAAAATAAACAATAGTGCTAAAGAAGAATTACTAAAAACAATACTTTGATCCTCTATGGATCTTTTCTATTAAACACAAAAACTGTTTCTTGATTGTTCAATCTCTGTAAAACCTAAACCGTGTGGTTTCATTTATAGATATGAAACCCTAAACTAATTCTCCTAGAATTACGTTTGCATGAGTCTATCTATTACTTCTCATGTCTATCCATACTAGAACTTATCTGGGAGTCATTACGTTACTCTACCAGGACTAATAATATAACCAGCAGGAACTATATACCTGCCAGTAGGAACTTTAATACTAACAGTAGCAATTACTCTACCAGTAGGAACTACATACCTACCAGCAGGAACTAATAAATACAAATATACCTAACAATCCTCCCCTAAACTGGAATTTGACAGAGTTAACTTCCAGTTTCCTAGATAGATCTTCAGTCTTTAAAGCTTTGAGGATTGAAACAGCAACAAAAATAGCAGCAACCAAAATGAGTGACTTTTAAAAATCTTTAATTCTTCAATCTTTAAGCAGCAACCAACTTTGGACCACCGCAGCAACATCCATCAATTCAGGGTTACATACGATTCTCATCACATCCCATGGTGTGTTAACTCCGGGGAGAGGTGAATCATAGAAAGTAAATGGATTTGATGAAGCCTTTACCAAGTAGCCATTAACTCTTGGGCTAGCCAATCTATTGGGTCCTAGAAAAAGGAATGCCATGGAAGATTGGAACCACTTTCAACCACTCCAAACTTGAATCATAGTGGGTTGATTACTATATGACTTTGGGCAAGTCATCACAGCCATAAACGGATTTGGATAGCCTTTACCACATAGCCGTTTGCTTGTGGGCTAGACAATCCTTGGGACCCAGAAAGGGTTACTCCCATGGTGGATTGCAAACCATCTCAACTTATTAGTACATGAAACATTGGTCAGTTGAGAGACCCTATGGTTTTAAGCAAACCATTACAGCTATATCAATTCATTCTGGTACAAGACCTGGGAATTGAAACCAAAACCTCAATTAATTCTAGCCCTAAGGCCTGGCAATTGAGAGCCATGGTTCAATTATTTCTAGCCATAAGGCCTGGGAATTGATACCCATAATGATGTTGCACCTCAAAAGAGAAACTTTGAAAACAAGGTGCCATAAAACCATTTTGCACCAAAATATTGTGTCACAAGAAAACAAATTTTGAACCAAAAAGGATTGAAGCTCAGTTGCATATCAGAACATTGTGATGCCATCAAAAAAAAAATACAATAACAATCCTCCCCTTAAATCCAAATCCTCCCTTTAAACAGAGGATTTATGGATTTAGCATCCCAATATGAACCACTAAATAATT
>BQNB010055722.1:0-38984 GCA_026074375.1 Tanacetum coccineum
CTTGGTGCACGAGATGATGTTTAATCGAGTCCCGCGTTTATTTCTACTTCCGTCTCCATGAAAAATTAAGATTTCGCTCCCAAAGGGAATACGAACGATCTTCTTAGCACAGTCAATAACGGCTTGGTATTTCGTCAACCAGTCCATGCCAATTATGACGTCATAAGTACCCATTTCTACAGGCATTAGGTCGACGTGAAACGGATGGTTCAGAAAATTTAACGTGCAACCCAGTAATACCGTATTTACCCAAATTATTCTACCATCAGCTAATTCAACGTTATAACCATGATCTAATGTAGTGGGGGCTATATTAATCAAAGTACTAAATTGAGTAGACACGAAACTTCTATCTGCACCAGTATCAAATAAAATGGAAGCACAACGGTTGTTTAGGAGAAACGTACCCGTCACAACGTTGTTGTCTGGGTTTTGCCCTGCAACTCCCACTGCATAAGCCCTGGCTACAGCGTTGCCATTTCCCTGGTTCTTGTTCTTCCACTGGGGGCAGTCCTTCTTGAAGTGGCCTGGAGCCCCACACTCAAAGCAAACGATGGCATTGGTATTTGCCCCTTGGGCTCTCGGGTTGTTGTTGTTGCGGTTGTTGTTGTTATTGTTGTTGCGGTTGTTGTTGTTGTTATTTGCAGTTGCAGGCCGGCTCCTACAGTCCTTGGCCAGGTGGCCAAGCTTCTTGCAGTTATTGCATGTTGGTATACAAGGACCGTAATGGTTGAAGTTACACTTAGGACATAGAGGTTTAGTCCCTTCATACGGTTTCTTGTCACCGTTCCCTGCAGCATAAGCCCTGCCTGTGTTCTGCCTTTTGTTTTGTTGTTGGTTTTGGTTATTTCGAGGAGTGTCTTCAAACTTCCTCTTGTTTTCTGCCTGTCTCTCAGCAAAAGTGTTAATTCTCCTATCCATTAATTCAGTCGCCATCTCAATAGCCTCTTGCATGGTTTTCGGCTTCGATGCCACAACACTTGAGTAAATCAGGTCGGGCATCCCACCGACATACCTTTCAATTTTGTCAGTCTCTTCAGGGAACATCCTGTCACACAGCAATGCCAGTTCCTGGAAACGTTGGTTGTAGGCTACTACATCGGTGCCTTGTACTTTTAGGTTCCACATTTCTGCCTCAATCTTCTTGATTTCATTCCTCGGATAATATTTAGTTGTCATCTTCTTCTTCAAGCCAGTCCACGTTATTGCATAAGCAACCTCATTAGTCATTGTCCTAGCATGTGAGTTCCACTATGTTAGAGCAGTTCCCTTAAGAGTATAAGTGGTAAACTTCACTTGATTCTCCACGGTGCAGTTACTTATGCGAAACACGGTTTCCATCCTCTCAAACCACTAGGTCAAGTCGACCACTCCTTCTGTGCCCCTGAAGAATAAGGGTTGACATTTCATGAAGTCTTGATAGGTGCACTCCCGAATAGCGCGTTCATTCCTTCTCACACCTGTTCCCGAGGTATGGCTATCATCGCCATTTCGGGTCGTAGCTCGTGCTGCCAAAACAGCAGTGACACCCTCATCGATCATGGCCTGAAGTTGGGCACTTGTGACCGAAGTTGTGGTAGTAGGGTCTGTGACTGGTGGGGGAGCTGTACCTGGGTTTAACCTCGTGGGCCTTGTGGGCCTTCCTCTTGGTGCCATTTTCTTAAATCACAAGAAAACATAATACCCGTTAGATTTCAAAAATCTTAACCATAACCCGATGTATACATAATAAATAAAACGAGATCACAACACATGGTGAAATACACAACAGTATTGAAATTAACAAATCGACATTCATTCACAATAAATTCGATTTCATATAAAACATAATCCATCCTTTCCATATATAACTTGGGAAAATAATACATGATTGGTTTAAATACAAACGATCACAACACTTAGGTTACAAGACAAAATAACCTAAAGCCATACTAGCCGAGATATACTCGTAATACTTAGTAGGCTGTACAAAGTAGCCGATACATGAACAAAAGATCTAAACAGAGTAGCTAGACAAAACAAAAGATCTATACAGTCTGCTAGCTGGGAATAACCCATAATACTTAACAGACTGTACAGTAGCTACAGTCATAACCCAGTCTAAGAACTGCTACTGGCCTCCTCTGGTAGCTCTGGCTCTGCAGGATCCTTAGCAGGTCCCTGCTGTCTCTGAAGCTCGATCATCTGAGTCTTGAGGCTCTTCACTATCTTTAGTGCCTCCACTAACTGTCTCTGTCTCCGATGGTCTGCTTTCAGCAGATCTGAAATCACCGACTGTCTCCTACGGTCTGCTGCCTGCAACTCAGTGATCTCGGACTGCTGAGCCATGACCGTAGTCCGAAGTGATATGCCCTCGGAACGTACCTGATCGCAAGCATCCATCGACTGTGCCCAAGCGGCACGAGATACTCTGGCCTCCTCCTCCATCAGAAGGGCAGTGCGTCTATGGAATGGCCTATCCCTGTACAACATGTTGACTCGGGCTCTAAGTAGAGCTCGGTCATATCGTGCATCATCCAGCTGAGAATATATGATCTCATCCTCCTGGTCAACAGTAGTAGCCAACTCAGTAACTCTCTGATTGACCCCCTCTAGGGTGGTCGGTGCAATCTCCTGGATGGCTCCTACAAGGTCATCCCATGTATCCGTAATACCATAGCCTAACTCTCTAGACGTCTGGCGTCCTGGAGCGGCATCTAACATATCAGCAAATCCATAAAGGTCTGCCCTAGCTGTGGTAGGTCCAACCTGCCTAGCAGCACCAGCTGTCGAACTCTCCCCGACCTCGTATCCAGGACCAGGAGTAGTACGACACGGCCTCTTACGAAGCGGTAAACAAATCTCAGGCATCTCAGTCTCATGAACAGGAGATGGTAGTGCATCTCTTGCTAATCTAGAGCTCGGGATCCCAAAGATCCCTTTCCATTATGTAGGGCTATTGGGTGGTTGTGATGGTATAGGTAATTGTGGAGAGGGTATCTGAGGAAGTGGTGATGAGTATGGAGAGAGAGGTGATGGTGGTGGAGTAGGTAATTCTAACAATCTCTCAGCGACTTCCTCGAAGAGGAACGGTGCCGGCGCCTAAGGTCAGATGGACATCCTAGCCGTGACGCGATAAGCAAGGTATGGGTCCTGGTCAGCTGAATAAGCAACAGCTGCAGGGTCGGCAGGAGCTAAGTGCTTCTCCTCCTCTACATCATCATCTTCATCAAGCGTCTCGTCAGAATGGCTCCTCATCATCCCTGTGTCTCCGCTGTCAGCAGGATAGTCGGCTTGGATCACTTTAGGATCCTCCTGTCATACCTCATACGGAAATCCTCCTCAGGATCGGACTCAGGAATGTATCCCGGTGACTCAGTAGTAGGTGAGGCAGCAACAGGCAATGGCTGCTCCTCAACCGGTAGGACATCGTCCTCTGGTAAGAACTCCGGGTAAACAGGCTTCGGAACAAATGGTACATAGATAGGTGAAGGTGGTGCCTGCTCTGGCTCCTCAGGGCCAGGCACGTAATCTGGAGACGGTGGATCCTGAAAAATAGGTCCTTCGGCTCCTGGTGATCCTATGTCAGATAGGTCCTCCATAATGGGGCTGGGATATCTCAGGTTTACGTAAACTGTAGAATCTTCTGAATCTGAACTGCTGGAACTGAAAATCAAAAAGTGAATTATATAAGTATTTTAATATAAGACTATTATCCTTATACTATGTAATATATTATAAAAACACGTATATAATTATGCATTGTATACTAGCCTAACGATCTAAATGCAACCAATTTGTATAACGAAACCCGTAAAACCTTTTGTATTATGCAATGTTTTTGAAAAACAGGTTATAGGTCCAGCAAAAAACATTTTGACCTGGTTCTCTATAACCTTGGCTCTTGATACCAATCTGTAACATCAAAAAGAAAACAAACCCCAAAATGGGTTGAAGCGGAATAAGGATCCGGGGCGTGTTACTTCAAGATCAACAACACAATATATATACATGAATCTGTCACAAAAAGTCGTTGAAATTGATACATTGGATTTAATTATATGACATAATACAAAGCATATGCTTACTTGTTCCTTGTTTAATATTACAAAAACAACAATACATTTCCCAAAATATGATGCACTTAATTCTTTATGTGGTGCAATCCAAAATGTAATCCAATGCATCCTTGGCACCTCGTGCCTATTGACTAAGCGTTTTCCTCGATAATTCATTGCTTAAATATGCGTCAACAAATATGATTGGATGAACATTCATGGTTTATGTGTTTAATAATTTGCGCTTTAGGACCGCAAGACTTTCCCGTTTGATGTTACAACTTATGCCAACAATTACAAAAACCAGATTACTGTTGCACTTAAAGCTCATGACACTGAAGCTCAACTATATTTTGCTTTTTTGCAGTTATTTGCCCGTTTTTAGGATGTTGTAACCGCCAACATCCAAAGTCCGACATGGTCAAACAGTTCGTTCCAGTGATAGATAAATCACCCAAACAGGGAGAGGTTAATCCCAATAGATCTATTTATAATCTATTCGCGTCACATAATGCAATTAAAAACTACATCTAGCAATTGACAGTTCTTGATATTGGGCGCAAGAGGGGTTATCGATTCTTAGGCAAACACATAATCAATATACTTTAAACACTTGCGTCCAATTTATAAAACAAATGGCTATGTTTTCAACCCCAAATAGTGGTAAATAGTATAAAACTGTAAAAAAAGTGGGGGATATGAACTCACCTTGAGTACTGATAGGCAAATAAACACAGATAAAAACATCATGCAAAAAACGTTTAGATGCCAACCTATTTAATTTTAAGGTCGGTAAGTTCGAGTACTTTAATTTTACATTGTATATAATCTTTATAGTTGTTACATTCGTACTATCGTTCGGGCTATCATAATTAAAAAGTCTGACATGAGTATTCGAGGAGTTAGGACACTTTAAATCGTAAATCCAACAAAATCGATTTCGATACGCCAATGAAGAGGCCTCATTATGAAACTCCCTAGTATTATAGCACTTTGATAACCACTCAATATTCTATATAGCATAATCACCGACTAATCGTTTTAGTAAAATAATATTTATAAAGTAAAGTTTATTAATTTACTTTTCGTAAATAATAAATGATCCTATTTGACTCAGTTTTAAGTCTGTTGCTCGCGTTTCTTACGTCCACGTCTTCGTAGTAAGACGAGTGATCAAAATATTACATTTATAAATAGCTATATACTCGTTTTTACGTTTTAATTAGCGTTAAAATTGTAATCGTAATAAACTTATCGTTTTAAATCCCGATTTTAGTAGTGATTCCTTCGAGTACGTCTTTGTTATTAAAAGATGTATTATATTTTATAAAGTTAATCCCACTGATGAATAGTGCTTTTTACTGTTCATAGTTTATAAAATTACTTTTATAAACTTTAATTATCGTAAACGTCGTAGTTTATTCGTTATAGTTCCGTTTTTAGCGATTCTTTCGAGTACGATCTCGTAAATAAAAGTTATATCATATTTTAGATGTTTTAAAAATATTAGTTTCTGTAATGAATAGTAACTTTTATAAAAATAGTTTTATAAAAGTATTTATAGTCGTAAACTCGTAATTAACGTATCTTTTTCGTTATAAATCGGTTTTTCGAGTTTCTTATCATTTTGGAATCGTCATGAGGCGTATTATAATTATATTAAGTCAAACTCTCTGTATGGAATTCGGATTTAAAACAGCCCCTAAGTATTTAGGTGTATAACTTTATAAAAACCTTGTTTTATGTATTAATTAGTTTAGTAGTTTAATATAGAAACCCTAATAACTATTTTTAACACATGTGCTACTTATAATAATGTCCAAGATCATCCATAGTCCTTATAAATTCATTGTAACAAGTTTAATAATTTACTTTCCATTATTTCACATCTGTAAGATTAAGAAATCATTATTTTAAAACCCCTATTTAACTAAACATTGTTGATACGTAAACCATATGTTAACATACTTCTTACTATTCATTTTTCCATGATTTATATTTTAACCATAGAACTAAGAATAAGTGCATAAATTTATAAACATAAAGAACCATTTTTACATTATTAAAAAAGTTCCTTAGTGGTGATTTAGCCATAATTAACTTAATAACAACATAAATCATGATAATAAAAAGTATGAAGGTGAATTAGGAAGACCTTTAGGGACGATGTATGAGATTGAGAAATAATGTGCTTACCGTGTTTAGAATCAAAACCAAAGCTTACAAGTTTATAAACCCCTAGATTTGTTTGAAACCCTAATCTTCCCTTTTCTTCCTTAATCCTTGCAATGAGAACCAATGCTTGAAATCACTTTAGTATGCCTTGGATTGATGTGTAAAGGGTGTATGGAATTGTAATAAGTTTTGTATGATTGCTATAAGTGTGTGCTATTTGGCGTGCCTTTAGAGAGAGAATGAGCGAAGGTGGTTTGAAATTTTTAAGCAAATGTGTTGTAAGAAAACTATTATGCGAGTGTGCATGAACATAATAATATAGGGAGGGTTATAGATTATTACTAGTTTCTATCTTTGACCAAGAAATTCAAAGGAGGGGGGTCCTTTGGCCGTGGGATTCAAGGGAGCACAAGGAGGGAAACAGGGCCTTTAAGGGCTTTTGTTTATGTTTCCTCCTTAATGGAATATCCTGAAACTTTGGGATGTGTTCTAGATTATTTTATTTTCTTGATGTTTAATTGCATTTTATAAAAGAAAGTATAGTGAAAACTTTTATATAAAATTGTAAAACGTCGTAGTCTTTTATATAAGTTTACTTGTAATGCCTTGGTATTTGTTTAACAGTATTTGTTATCTTTGTATAAACATATGAGAGTGTATAAATATATTACATACTGCATAAAGTTTTATAATTTGATCATTGTTATATAAACGTAGGTATTTGTTGAAGCGTACTTGTTTTGTTTGAGAGGGTTACGGGGAGAAAAACCTAATTCGTCATTTAAGTGAAACGGTATAAAACACTTTCTCGTATACGATAAAATACTTGTGGGAACGTTAATAATTATCCTCAATATAATTACTTAACACTTGTTTGCGTAAACAATAATTCTCTTAGTGCCGTTTACGGTAACTGATTCTTCTTGTAGCTTAGCGACTTTAACCATAAACAATTTCCATTAAAAAACAAACGCGTACAATACTAAAAATAAATGGTGACTTTTATTAACGTCGTACATTATCCTAAAACTCGGGGTGTTATATAGTGCACCAATTATGGCTTTACCCGAAGGAAGTGAAGATTTTATCGTATACTGCGATGCTTCGATCAAGGGTTTGGGCGTTTTGTTGATGCAAAGGGAAAAGGTTATTTCTTATGCCATCACTCCAGTTAAGATCCTGAGAAGAACTATTACTACTCATCGATCTGGAACTTGGAGCAGTAGGATGTTCGCATGAAGATTTGGAATGGTATATCTGTATGGTTCCAAGTGTAAGGTGTTCCTGATCATTAAGAGTTTATAGCATATATTATTCAGAAGGCATTTGATCATGAATGGAGAACGTCAGTTTGGTTCGAGTTTTTTGCTTAAGTGAATACGATTGAGATATTCGTTATCACCCAGGGAAGGCAAATGTCGTTGCTGATGCTTTGAGCAGGAAAGAACGGGAACCACCGTTAAGAGTTCGAGCTTTAGTCATGACTATTAGCTTGGATCTTCCTAAGAAAATCTTGAATGCTCAGACTGAAGCACGGAAACCAGAGAACATCAAGAATGAGGATGTTGGAGGTATACTGATTGAAAATGCTAAATTTCCAGAGGCACTTAGAACCGGAAAAGTTGGAACCTCGTACGGATGGAATCGATGCTCTTATGGCAGGAGTTGGTTAACCTTGTTATGGCGATTTGCAGACTGTGATCTTGCAAGGAGTACTCAAATCGAAGTATTCTATACATCCAGGTTCCGAGAAAATGTTTCAAGACATAAAGAAAGCTATTTTGGTGGCACCTTATGAAAGTTGATATCGCCACCTATGTTAGCAGTGCTTGGCCTGTAGCTAAGGTCAAGCCGAAACATCAGAGACAATTGGGGTTTGTTGTACTACCCGAGTTACTCAATGGAGTGGGACTTATCACAGATGGTATTTTGTCATGAAGTTCCTAGTAATCACAAGGTCGATACCATTTGGGTAATCGTGACAGGAACTTACTATTCGCAATCTTTTATTACCCATTAGGGAGGGGGAAACTGATCCTCTGGAGAAAACTTGCAAGAATGTACCTAAGGAAGGTTAGTAACAGGCATGGAATACGCGTCTGATTATTTGTGATCGTGACCCTAGGTTCGCATCAAATTTCTGGCGGTCACTTCAGAAGATTTGGGTACATGTTTAGATATGAGTTCGGCATTTCATCAGCCAAACTGCCGGCAAAGCGAGAGAACATAAAACTCTCGAATTATGCTTTCGAGCTTGTGTGATCGACTTTGGAAATGGTTGGGTTAAAACATTTGCCATTAGTCGAGTTTTTATTCAAAAAAAGTTATCATGCAAGCATTAAGGCTGCACCCTTTGAGCCCTTTACGGTAGAAATAGTGATAAAATGTCGTTTCGCCTTTTTGTTGGGCTGAGGTTGGAAAGTTCAACTCACTGGTCCAGACGAATAGTACAAGAGATGACTGATGAAAATCATTCCAAGATAAGCAAAGGATGCAAGCGCTGTGATTTTAGGCAAAATGAGCTATGTGGATTTGAAGCGTAAGCTCGATGGAGTTTGTGGATTTGGAGATAAAGTGATGCTAAAGGTTTTCGCCTTGGAAAGGGGTTCTACGTTTTGGCAAAACGAGGGAAATTAAATCCCAGGTTTGTTGGACCTTTCAAGGTAAAAAAAGGGTGGAGACGTTGCATACAAGCTCGAGCTTCCTGAGGAGCTGAGCAGAGTTCATAATACATTTCACGTGTCCAACTTAAAGAAGTGTCATGCCGGTACTACACTTAGCCATTTCTGTTGGTGTATGGACTTCATTTTGATGACAAGCTTTAGTTTGTCGAGGAACCTATTGAGATCACAGATCGTGAAGTTAAACGATTGAAGCGAAGCCGTATCCCGTTAGTCAAGGTTCGATGGAACTCCAAGAGAGGTCCAGAGTTTACATGGGAACGCGAAGATCAATTCCAGAAGAAATACCCACATCTGTTCTCAAAGCCGGGCCGTGTCAAGTGCTGTGTCTTAAGCCTGGAGGTACAAGGCTCTGCTAACCAGGGGAGGAACTATAACACCCTGTGTTTTAGGGACATTGATACGAAGTTAATAAAGTCACCATTTATTTTTTAGTTTGTAAGCTTTCGTTTTTAATGGAAATTGTTACGTTAAATCGCGTAAGCTAGAAATGATCAGTTAACGTAAACGGGCATCAAGCAATTTATTGTTTACGTCAAACAAGGGTTAAGCAATTATTTTGAGAATAATTATTAACGTTTCACAAGTTACTTTATCGGATACGTGAAAGTGTTTACGTTTCGCGATAAATGACAATTAGGTTTTCTCCTGGACCGTATAATTTAAGTATACGCTTCAACAATATCCTTCGTTATATTCAATGATCATAGTTTATTACATACTTAGGCCATATGTAGTATATTTTATATAACATCTCATTATTTTTATTACAAGTTATCAAACTCTTTATAAAAATACCATACGGACTTTACATAACTGTAAACTTTTATATTAAAAACTACACTTTACTTTTAATAAAAAGTTTTACTTATCTTTCTTTTTATAAATGCAAGTAAACTAAAAGAAATAAAGAAAATGTAAGCTAGGAACATCATCCCTAGGACTTTCATGGGATGATGCCCTATTAGGGAAACCAACAAAACATAAGCTGTTTATAGCCCTTGTTTTCCGCTCCTCCTTGTCCCCTTGAATCCCACTGCACACCAAGCCCCCCCCCCCCCTTTTGGAATTTCTGGTAAAAATTGCTACAAAATATCTTATAACCTCTTTCCTATATATTTTTCATGCATGCATAAGAGTTTACATAACTCAATTTACGTCAACAAACAAAATTCATTTTCTTTCTTCCTTGCCTAGTCCAAAACCCACGGCTCATTTAAGCCATACAAACAAATCCATACTTTGATTTTCTAAGATTATACAAGCATATACACCTCATACTTAAGGTATTCTAAGAAGGTTTCAAGGGTTGGTTAAGCTTTGAAAGGGTTTTAGCAAGTTATTGAAAGATTAGGGTTTCAAACCTAATCTAGGGTTTATAAGCTTGTAAGCTTTGGTTTTGAATCTAAACACGGGTTTAGAACTTATTTCTCATCTCATACATCATCCCTAAGGTCTTCCTAATTCCTTTATACTTTTATTTCTTATGATTTTATGTGTTATATGTTAAATATGGCTATAATCACCACTAAGGACTTTTTAATATGTAAAATGAGTTATTAATTATGTTTATGATTTTATGCACTTTTTATCATGTCATATTGTCATATATATCATGGAAAAGTGAATATAAAAGTATGTTAACATATGGTTTAAGTATAAACATGTTTATGTAAAAATTAGGGTTTTTAATGTTACTTAATATAATTACAAATGAAAGTAATGAAATAAATTGTTAAAACTTGTTACAATGACTTTACAAGGACTATGGATGATCTTGGACATTATTATAAGTATCACATGTGTTACAAATAGTTATTAGGGTTTCTATATTAAACTACTAAACTAATTAATACATAAAACAAGTTTTAAACACATTTTGGAAATAAATATCTTAGGGGCTGTTTTGTAATTAAAAATTTACATATATGTTTTATGATTTTATAAAATACTACATGTCACAAGGATCGATGGGTCATAAAGAACTCGAAAAACCGATTAATAACGAAGAAGATACGCCATTTACAAGTTTAAGATAGTTAATACTTTTATAAAACAATTTTTATAAAAAGTACTATTCACCACAGAAACTTATACTTTATAAACATCCATAATATGATAAAACTTTCAATTACGAGAACGTGCTCGAAAGAATCGCTAAAAACGGAGCTATAACGAATAAGATACGACAAAAACGGGTTTTACGTTAATTAAAACCTAAAAACGAGTAAAATAGCTGTTGTGAACAGTAAAAACACTATTCATCGCAGAATATCAAAAACTTGAAAATGTAATATTTTGATCACTCGTCTTACTACGAAGACGTGGACGTAAGAAACGCGAGCAACGGGCTTAAAACGACCAAATTAGGTCATTTTTACGAAAAGTATATTTATAAACGTTTTCACTTTATAAATATTATTTTACTAAAACGATTAGTCGGTGATTATGCTATATAGAATATTGAGTGGTTATCAAAGTGCTATAATACTAGGGAGTTTCATAATGAGGCCTCTTCGGATGGCGTATCGACGAGTTGTTGGATTTACGATTTAAAGTGTCCTAACTCCTCGTACGTCATGTCATGACCTCTTTAATTATGATAGCCCGAACGATAGTACGATGTAACAACTATAAGATTATATTCAATGTTATTAATTAAAGTACTCGGTACTTATACGACCTTAATTTAAATAGGTTGCATCTATCGTCTTGCGTGACGTTTTATCTGTGATTATTTGGACTATCTGTACTCAAGGTGAGTTCATAGCCCCACTTTTACAGTTTTCTTTTTAAGTTTACTGATTTACTATTATTCGGGGTGAAACACTGCTTGTTTTATAAATTGGACGCAAGTGTTTTAAATATGTTAATTTTGTGTTTGCCTAAGAGCGATACCCTCCTGAGCCATTATCCATGAACTGTCAATTGCATAGATTGTAGTGTTAATTGCATTATGCGAGCTGCGAATGTTTTTATAAATATTATTTATTGGGATTTAACCTTCCCGGTTTGGGTGATTAGCTATCACGGGAACGAAACGTTGACCAGTCGAACTTGGATGTTGCGGCGTTACAATATCTGTCACGGCATAATAATGCTAAAATAGCAAATATAGGTAGAGCTTCAGGTGTATGAGCTTAGTGCACACAATTAATCTGGTTTTGTGATTGTTTGGCATATGTTGTAACATCACGGGAAGTCTTGCGGTCTGCATAATTTAAATACATTAAAACCTATGAATTCACCGAACATTTTTGTTGGACGTTTTTAAGCAATGTTTTCAGGAAGGTCATTAGGCACGAGGTGCACAAGAAATGCATTGGAATTTACTTTTTGGATTGCATACTTAAAGATTTTTGTGCCATCATATTTTGGGATAATGTATTGTTGTCTTTTGTAATATTAAAAAAGGAACAAGCACCAAGCTTTATGCTTTTGTATTATGTCTTATAATTAAATCCAATGTATTAATTTAAACGACTTTTGTGTCGTTCTTATATATATCTTGTGCTGTTGATCTTGAAGTAACACGCCCCGGATCCCTATTCCGCTGCGACCCATTTTGGGGGTGTTACACTTTCCCTCCTTCCTTTATTTGGTTTTTGACACATATATGTTTTTCTTAAGTGAAAACCGACCTCTATAGCTAAGGATTATACTTCCGTGACTATTTTCTTTCATCCAAGTTTAATTTGGTTTAAAACATTTAAATAAATGTTAATTTACGTAAAATCAATACTTTTGACATGCCTTTTACAAAAACACGAGGAAAGCCATAACACTAAAAATAATTATAATCGCGTTGTCAGAGCAAAACATAAATATTTTTAACTCTCTCATACGCTTAAACAAATAGAAGGATTTGAAACACAACTCGTAATTACCCGATAAATGAAAACTTTCACCTAAACTGACTAAAATCATAACGATTATATCAAACTATATAGTAAAATAATTATCATGGCTCGAGTTAAGTATTGACCTGAAACTCGAGTTGTTACGTTCCTCCCAGTTTAAGGAAGTGCCATCTCGATGCGTAGTTTGACTTATCCGGTCTTTCATCTTCAGCAAAGAGGTGAGGGTACTTGTCTCTGAACTGATCTTCACGTTCCCAAGTAAACTCCGGTCGTCTTCAAGAATTCCAGCGAACTTTAACGATAGGAATCTGACTTTGCTTAAGTTGCTTAGCCTCTCGATCTATGATTTCTACTGGCTCTTCAATAAAGTGCAGCTTATCATCAAGTTGAATCTCGTCAAGTAGGAGATGAGATTTTTCATCAGATAGACTGTTTTTGAGACTAGACAGACTTGAACGTGCTATAAATCCTTTTCAATTCTTTAGGTCGTTCCATCGTTGTAAGCCACCAGACCTAATCTTGCATTAAGATCTTGAATGGTCCGATGTATCGTGACTCGGTTTTCGCGGTATTCCAAAACGAATTATCAACGCTTCCAGGTAGGACACTTGAGTAATACCATATCTCCTGACTTCATATTCCAACGGATTTGTTCTTTATACGCGTAGCTTTTTTGGCGGCTCTATGAGCGGTGTGGTTCAAAAAGCGTCTCTTAATTTGCACAATCTTTTTTGTCGTTTTTGAATCAATTTCGGACGGGTGAGTTGGCTATCTCTACATCACTCCAGCAGCATGGGCGATCTTCCATTTTTGTCTATACAAAGCTTCAAATGCGTTGCCCGGCCGGTCCTTGATACTTACATGATAATTATTATTTGTAAGAGATCTCGTACCAAGGAGATGTTGATTCCCAAACTACTTCAAAGTCAATCACACAGAACGCAAAACATATCTCGTCGAGCGTTTGTATGTTGTACTCTCGCTTTGACTTATCCGTTTAAGGGGTGGTAAGCCGACGTACTTCATATCCAAATTGTGTCCCAAACGCCTTTGAAGCGATCTCTGAATCTAGACGTAAAAATGGTTTTCTTATCGAATTGATTGATTTAGGAACACCTTGCCTACTACAAACTTCCTTTAGTAGAGTGCGTGAGCTTTTCCATGCTATTGTCTTCTTTGTTGGTAGGAAATAAGCTGATTTAGTTAGTCGATCAACAATGACCCAAATCGAATCGTACCCATCTGGCGTCCTCGGGAGCCCAAAAACAAAATCCATAGTGATCCTTTCCTATTTCCACACAGGGACTTCAGGTTGTTGAAGTAGTCCAGACGGTCTTTGATGCTTGGCTTTAACCTTCGAATACATGTCAAAAACACTTGCTTACATAGGTGGCAATATCAGCCTTCATATTCGTCCACCAATATAACTGCTTCAGATCTTGATACATCTTGTCAGATCCCAAGTGAATGGAGTACTTGGACTTATGCAATTCATGCATAATTAAGTCCTTCGGCTCACCAAATCGCGGTAACCAAACACGCTTTCCAAAACAACGAGTCCCATCAAGGCGAAACTCAAATATTTTGCCTCAATCAACTTCCAACTTTCTGCCATTATCATTCTTCCTTTCTTTTGCCTCTTTTGTTTTATTTTAGGCAGCGTCAAGAATCTGATTAGGTAGATTGTTGTGTACAGTCATCACCAAAGCTCGAACACGCAATGGCTTAATCCTTTCCTTCTGACTTAAGGCGTCAGCCACTACATTTTCTTTTCCGGGATGATAAGGAATTTTAAAATCGTAATCACTTAGAAGCTCAATCCATCTTCGCTGTCTCATGTTAAGCTCTTTTTGATTAAGAATGTAATGGAGACTTTTGTGATCATTGAAAATTGCACACTTTGTTCTGTACAAGTAATGTCTCATAACCTCAAGAGCTCAAATACTACGACACCCACTCCATAATACTAATTGTGTAGTTATCTTCCATGGACCTTAATTGTTGGAAGCATATGCTATAACTTTTTCCCGTTGCATCAATACGGCTACAAAACCTTTGAGTGATGCATCACAATAAACCATGAAATCTTCCGTCCCCTCTGATGATGCTAAGATAGGTGCACTACCTAATTTATGCTTTAGTAGTTGAAAAGCTTCCTCTTCTTCTTTACCCCACTCATATTTCTTATCTTTTTGAGTCAACTTAGTCAGAGGCTTAGAGATTAGAGAAAAACCTTCAATAAACCTCTGATAGTAACCGGCCAATCTAAGAAATTTCCTTACCTCGGTTGGTGTCATTGTAGCAGCCAAATTCTTTATTGCCTCAATCTTGGCAGGATCAACATGAACGCCTTTATTATCAATCACATAACCGAGAAATTGTACCGAATCTAGCCAAAAGTCACACTTTTAAAACTTGGGGTTACCAATTGTTCCTTCTTAAGTAGCTCCAAGATAGTCTTTAAATGCTCTCCATGCTATTCTTTGTCTCTTTGGAATATTACAGGAATATCGTCATTGATCACAATATAAACTTCTCAAGATATGGCTTGCTTACTCGATTCATTAAGTCTATAAACACGGCAGGCGCATTGGTCAGTCCAAACGACATCACTTGGAACTCAAAGTGACCATACCGAGTCCTAAATGCAGTAATTGGAATGTCCTCCTCTTTAATGCGAAGCTGATGGTAACCTAACCGCAAAATTGATCCTTCGAGTACAGCACGAACCACCTTGATGCTTGATCAAAACAATATCGTCAATTCTCGGAACGAGGATAATGATTCTGAATCGTCAGCTTGTTAGTCGCGTAATCTGATTCACCCATCCCCCCCTGAAAAGGATCCATTCTCTTCTTTACTAACAATACCTGAGCTCCCCAACGATGATGAACTTGAGCTAATAATTCTTTCTACAACGTTCTTGCAATTGAAACGACAGTTCTTTCATCTCGGACTTTGGTGCCCATGACGATACGGTGTCGTGCATACGGTTGCAGCCCCTCGACTGGTACAAATCGAATTAGGAACTCTACTTGCCTAGGTGGTGGAAGTCCAGCAAATCATCAGAAAACACCTAAGGAAAGTTACAAAATTACTGGCACATCTTCCAGGCGTTTCTCCTTCGACTTCTTCTCAGTCACTTGTGCCACAAACATCTGGCAGCCTATCTCGATATACTTATGGGCTTTAATACAAGATATGACCTTTAGTCGGGATGGACCTTTGTCACCCTCAACTATCAACGTCTTGTTCCTATAAGGTATACGAACAACCTTCTCACCACAAACGATGACGGCATCGCGCTCGGCTAACCAATCCATCCCAATGATGACGTCAAACGTAACAAGTTCAATAGGCATCAAATCGATTTTGAAAAGATGGTTCACTAAATTTAGAGTGCAACCTCTCAACACAGTGTTAGTGCTAATCACTTTTCCATCAGCTAACTCGACTTCATAACTAACATCTAGTTTATCCGGGTTGATATCTATTAAGTGACTAAATCTAGTATTCACAAAACTCTTGTCGGAACCCGAATCAAACAAAACAGAAGCATAACGGTTATTGAGTAGAAACGTACCCATAACTACATTCGGCCCTTGCTTGTCAGAATCCTTAATCACGTCTGCTTAGACCACTAGGTTTCCAACCTTGTGCATTGTTCTTCTTTGGGTAGGGGTTCCTTGTATGCCCCTACTAACACAATTCATAACAAGTTCAAATAGACTATGGCATTTGCATCAAGTCGGCAACATTCTTCTACTAGCAATATCTTGACTTGTGCCCTACCTTTCCACGGTTATAGAACTAGATCATACACGAACCAATATGACGAACAAATCAACGGTTACACAGCAGGGGTAGTCTAGTAGGCGCATTACTCTCATTCAGAGTAGTGGTCATAACTCGCGCATTTCCTTGCTTTTGATTATTCTGCTTATGGCGAGAGTTATCCTTGTAATTTCCCCTACTACTGTTCCCACTTTGGAAGTTCTCCTACTTCCTTTTGTTTCCTTCCATATCCCTCTCATGCTTCGCTTGCAACTTTTGCTCCATCAACTTCTGTGCCATACGCACAGCTTCATTCAGGTTGGTAGGCTTTAAAGAAGTGACCTCACCCTTGATGTTCTCAAATAATCCTCTGATGTAAGCATCAACTTTCACATATTCTGGCTCGACCATTCTTGGACAGATCAAGGCCAATTCATTAAACCTATGAGTATAAGCAGCAATGTTATAGCTCGTTAACATAAAGATTCCTACAATCATGCTCTCTATTTGAACTTCCTCTGTCGGGGCAAAACTCTCGTAGTCATCATTTGCTTATTTTTTAGTCCAGGAATTTGCTGTTGTTACCAGCCCTCCAATTCCCATGGTTTCAATTTTGTGTTCACCAAGTCAAAGCTGGTCCTTACAGTGTCAGCCGGCCAACTGACTTACTTTCTTTCCTTCCGTACATTCACTGATTCCAAAAACCATCTCAGTTTTCTCAAACCATCTTCGCAATTCGACAGCTCCTTCAGTCCCATATTAAACAGTAGGGTTGCACTTTATAAACCCTGCAAAAGTGCATTTACGGGCGGCAGGTGCCCCACCTTATCCAGATCTTCCAGCCTTGCCAGCATTAACTCGCCTAGCCCGATCAGCAGCCAAAGCCTCATTAACTCTTGAAGTGATCATTCACTCAATGGCAGCTTGAGTCAAAGGTCTCAATTTTGGTGGCATGATTCCGTCATCACACAAAAGAAAACCTCGATAAGCATTCATACCATGATATTATATAAAAATGTTAAAGCATTATCAACTTCCCCAACAGTTCACTCAACATCATGTAAGTTATTAAAAGATAAGTCATTCTTTATTCTTCACAAAAGAGGTTTACACTTAGTTGTATTGTTTCACAAATGTTACAATTCGGTTAAAACCAATAGCATCAAGTCTACTAACTAAGGATTCAGTTTAGTGATTACGTAATAAAGATACTACTAATGAAACTAAACTACTAAGAGTTACGAGGGGATCCCTGTGGCTCAGATAATAGACTATCCTCATCTTCAATCGGAACATTCATAGTCTCATTTGGCCTTTCTTCAAACACAACTCCCCTACGAATCATCTCTCGGTAGAACTCATGAGCTTAAACTCTAGTCTAATAGAGATCCCTCTCGACTCGTTCTTTCTGCATACGAAGAAGTGTGTTGCTCAGCCTTGCGTCTTCCAGCTCTTTCTTTAACTTCTTACACTAAACTCTTTCTTCAGCATAACCAAATTCTTTGATAATATTTTCCAATACAGCCTCTCTTTCTCCCATACTGCATCGCACTTCATTACCCAAATCCGCGATCAACTTACCATAATACTTATACTTTGACTTCCCCTTCTTTTTGACCAATGCATGCGCCGTCTCGCGAATGCACACTCACTTTGAAAGAGAAACAATCCGACCAAAAAGAGAGTTAATGTCCCTCCTCATGAAACTAGGCAACAGCTTAATCACTTACCCTATCGGAAGGAAAGTGCAGTTGACGACTCACCTACCTATGGACACTATTAGGAAGTCTCATTCCTCGATCTCGACCATGTCCTACAACTCAACCAATATTCGGACTCTGGAATGAAGCAGGTGGTGGTGGTATTAAGGGATCCGCCTCTTCATACGAAATGTCTGCTCTAGGTGTTCTCTTTATTCCCTAATGTCACTTCTATGTCTTCTTTTCTTCTTGTGGGTCTTCCTCTAATCAAACTCTTCTTCTTCGACTCTTCTTTGTCTTCATTCAAGTTCCTCATTTCTTATGACTAAAGGCAGGCTCAGGAATTAGCAGGAGCCAAGATCCGGGTTGGTCATTAACTTGATAAGGGGGTATAATAGTTCACCATGATAATTTGAAAATTACATAATAATATTTAATTAATAATAATTCTTATTAGAATATTATTATTATTAAAAATAATAGTTGCGTAATTATGCAACACACGACTATTGCTTTCAAACAAGCCTAATAGTCAACATATCTCAAATATATAATACTATATTTATTAAATAACCGCATAACAATCCATGACACCCCAACCGCGCAAAAACATTTTAATAATTGATAACGCCTAACTAAAATTAGTACAGTTTATATCGGGGTATCATTTATGTTTATTTTATCTCTTTTTGGTGAACTTTTAGGTACTTAATCAAGCTTAAATTGCTTATAGTTCACTTGAAGACTTAAAGATCAAGCTTAATGATCTACACCTTTGGAAGGCGAATACAAGGAAAGAAAATTTTTCTTTTAAAGTTCAAGAAGTTCGCCGCCTTTCTACAAAGTTTGCGCGTAACTTCCTATGAAGCCTCTTCAAAACCGGCGCACTTCATATCATTATACGCCGACACTTTCCTGAAGTTAGAAGAAGTAAAAGTCTATAAATGCACCTGATTAACTCACCAAAACCTCCGCACTTATTTGTAAGTGCGCCGCACTTCCAGTCAAAACATTAAATGACCATCGCATTAACTCCTCAAGTGCGCCGCACTTAATTCCAAAACCGGCGCACTTTGTAACATTTCTCAATTTCAAGTCATTTTACGACTCCTATAATTTGTCACTATTTATTTTGGTCCGATACGCGTTTACTTTTAAATTAACTTTTAAGCAAAATCGCGTAGACTAGAAATAATCATTTAATATAAACGGTCACTAAATAAATTAAGGTTTACATCAACCAAGTAATATATAATTATTAAGAAGATAATTATTAGCTTTGCGTATTTTTTTTTATTGGTCACGTAAAAGGGTTACGTTTCACAATAAAATATATTTAGACACACCTCGAAAATACATAGACATACCTAGACTCAAACCAACACCCACTTTTAAACCTTAAACACAAAATTTATTCAAATCTTGTGCTGTTAAGCCATGTTGGCCGATTATGGGCAAATGAAACCCATAAAAAAATTGTCACATGGGCTAAATCAACTAGAAATTTACTAGTAAATGACAAATTCCTTGTAATTAAAATATTAGTACGTATGTTCCTGAGATAGCTAAATCCCATGTTTAATAACCATTTGTTCTTGTTTTTCTTGGTGCTGGGCTAAGAAGATACATCATCACACCAAATCATTAGTTTTTCAAGTATCTAAGCATATTCTGTTCAAATATTGGGTAATTAAGAATGTACTTGAGTGGTTTAACAAGAAACCCCCCCCCCCCCCCCCCCCCCCCCCCCCCCCCCCCCCCCAATGTTGTGACTAACTAGAACCCCACACAAAAAACACACATCATAGGGCACGCACGAAATTTGTTTGTTGGGATAGTGAGAATGAATAGCTATCTTGCCTATAAATATACACTCACTCTTGACATTATCACTCTTACAATCTCATATAAGCACTCAAAACAACAAAAAAATTACTTCTCCTCTTTATTCGTGTCACAAACCGCGAACTAAAAAAAACAAAACCTATCCCCTTTATTACTCTCCCTTAATCACGCAAACAACACAAAGGTATTCATAACAAGGACGTAAGAGGGAGTACACGAGCCAAGATCGGGTTATTTAATAAGTTTAGATCTTAGGATTGGGTTATATGACTTGGGTTAACTACACGATACATCTTCAAGGCTCTAGGACCTTTTGTAAGTCGCATACAAGCTTAAACTCTTTCAAATTATAATTCATTCCTTGTTTGCTAGTCGTGTGTCAAGTTCGTTTGTATTAAACTCACTACGTGAACCATGCGCGTGACAACGCCAACTATTAGGATACTCCTATAATACTTGTGTGGGTTTAGACGTAATAAAAATGGGTCACAAAGATTCAAATATGACTAGGACGTGTTTTAATTTACATCAAGTAAAGAAACCAAGTGTATACGAACTCTTACACTCGAAAAAAATGAAACTACACGTAAACACTTGTTGTAAACACAATGCTAGGACTTGGGAACGTACATGCGACGTTAATAAAGGGTTGCATGGATGGACGCGACCTTTAAATGAGTTAAACAAATGTAATTTGATTACTAGAGCCATTTTCGAATCATGTACATTGCTAGGAAAGCCAACGGGCCACAATAGGCCTTGTGAAATCCAAGCGTGCTCACGAATTAGGCCCAACAGCCCAAATGGTGGAAACCCGTAGCTTATAATAAGCTCATTCAAGCTTATTGTCTACTCTCAGAGTAGGGGAGCTTTTGTGTTACTTGTATGACTCAAACATGCATGGAATAAACACCTAATGGGCCTAGTTAGCCCAAAGGCCCACATACGCAACCAAGCGGGCCCAATAAGCTGACCCAGTGGGCCCACAGCTTATTTATAAGCTCCACAGGCTTACTAGAAAGCCTATATGCTTACTTGGTTCACATGGGCCCTAAGGTGTAGTTAAAAACCAAACTGAACCTTTAGTGGGCTTAACGGTCCATTTCCGTGGCTACTAAAGCCCATAAGCCACAAATAAGCTTTGACAGCTTATTTATGAGCTTAAGCAGATTATAAAAGATTTAAAATAAGCCTAGACAAGCTAACGGACCCAAAAGAAGCAAGCCTAAACTTTTAAAACCCTTATCGGGCTCATGTCGAGCCCATATGCACATTTAGTGCCTTAATTGCTTATTGGATAAGCCCCATATTTAAGACAGCTTAATCAGACCCTAATAAGCTTATTGAATATAGGAAATAAGTTGAAATCAATAGGAAACCCTAATGGACCTTTTTGCAAACTTTCGGTAAAGGTTGTTGGGCCAACGAGCCCAATAAGCTCAAAATAAGCTCATCCGAGCTTATTAATAAGCCAAACAAATTTGTGTAGCTTAAATAAGCTTAACAAATGCTTTTTAAAACTTAATTGAACCTCTAAAACATTTATTGGACCTTAACGGGCCCAATAAGGTCCATTAAGCCAAAATAAGCTCTCTCGAGCTTATTTATAAGCTGGGACAGCTTATATGGCTTATTGGAGCTTAATGAAACCTAATGTCACTTGTTGGAACTTAATTGGAGTTAAATAACAATTTTTACAAGTTAAGGGACTAAATGTGTCAATTTAGAAATTGACGGTTTAAAACTAACAATTCATTATTCTAGTAAATGGAGGGACTATTTATGACACTCCTGAAACTTAAGGGTCTAAAGTGTAAATGTTACATTTTCATAAACTGGAAGGACTATTTTGTAATTACAAGAAACTTAAGGGCATTTTGTAAACGAAAGTGATTTTCGTAAACACTTAACGAATCGGACGAGTTATATATTTATCATACTTTTAAACAAGTTACTCATACGACTTAATAATATGGTTATTATTAATAAAATGTTTTTACGTATACTAGAACGTGTGAAATTTCTTATACCTTTCAAGAGCCATCAACAATTCAAATACCATTTTAAAACACGACTATCACCACCACACAAGTGATAAAGTATATATATACTAGCCATTTATTATCGTTTACATTGTAGTCTTTAGTTCTAATTTGTTGATAAGACTGGCCGTATTTACTTAGGTATTTGATGGTGTGATTCATACTTGGATATCTATTATCATTTCAGAGGACTATTTACTAAGGTGAGTTCATTGCCCCATGTTTTACAGTTATTTAAATGATTCACATCTTTGGGGTGAGAACATGCTTTGTTTTACAAATTCGCAAGTGTACATTTTATACTTGATTTCGTGGTTTGCATATAGCTAGCGATAACCCATTGAGCCCTTTTATAATTGAACTGTCAAATTACTGGATTGTAAAGCTGCGATTGTTCATGAGTAGATCTTCTTTGGGATTGACATCCCGTTCGGGTGACTAGTTCATCGGGATACGAACGTTATAATGTCGGTTTGGGTTGTTTATTGGGTAATTAAAACATCATTCATGGGCATTATTGGCAATTTATTGCATTCATACATGTCGAGCTTCAGTGTCATGAGCTTAGGAAAACGTAATTACTTTTTATGATGTTTGCATTTGTTGCTTAATCATACACTTGGAAATCTTGCGGTCCTACTATTGATTTACATAAACCTATGAATTCACCAACTTTATGTTGATATTTTAAGCATGTTTTCTTAGGTCAATAAGGCACGGGGTGCTCAGATACATTGGGGGTCACTCTTTGGAAAGAGTCAGTACTAAAGATTTGGGCGTATTACATTTTGGGAACATTTGTTATAAACCGAAATCTTTACTTATATTGTCGAACAATTTGAAGCCATGAGCTTATGTAATGAACAAGTATTTTGTTAATCCAATGTATCTTTTTAAAATGACACGTTAGTGGTCGTTCTCATATCTTGTGCTATTGATCTATGAAGTAACGCCCTCGGATATTCAACATTCCGCTGCTACCCAGATTTGGGGGTGTTACAGATTGGTATCTAGAGCCAAGGTTATAGAGAACCAGGTCAAAAGTTTTGTCTGGACTATAACCATTTTCAAACACTGTTTTCACAAATGGGATTTGCGAGGGACATACATGCATTACTTGTTTACATCTAGCACATATATGCTTACATGATACACACTATTTTAACATTAGTAGGGTATTAAGCTTACATGATTGATATATGCGTATATAAAATATACTAAGTATATTACTATAAGACTCTTATAATTAAAGCTTATAGACATATCATACCGACCTTTCAAAATTAATACTTATATAAGTTATTTTTGTTTTTACAGTAGTTATGTCTTCTGCATCATCTGCGGTTACCTATACTTCCGTCTACACCGACTCCTAGCCTGGGAGGGTATTCTGGGGAGCCGATGAGGAGATATTTGATAGAGATTCTCCATGAGTCATCATATTAGGATACGATGGACTCCCTATACAGCCGGAAGCCCCACCATCACCGGATTACATACCAGGCCCTAAGGAGCCACAGACACCACCAATACCACAGGACGAGGATGAGCGTGAGCCTATGTTCATACAACCACATGATCCTGACTACGTGCTAGAGCCTATATACCCTGAGTATATACCATTGGAGGATGAGCATGAGTTTCCGGCTGAGGAGCAGCCATTACCTCCTGTTGTTTCACCTACTGCTGAGTCACCAGGATATGTTGTTGAGTCGGATTCAGAAGAGGATCCAGAGGAGTATGAGGATGATGAGACCGAGGATGGTCCGGTTGACTATCCCATGGACGGGGGAGAGGATGGAGATGATGATGACGGCGATTCATCCGGGGATGACGCCGATGATGAGGATGAGGATGAAGGGGATGAAGATGATGAGGATGAGGAGGAGGAGGAGGAACACTTAGCTTCGGCCGACTCCGCTGTTGTTGTACCTACTGTTGAGCTTGTTTCCCCACCTGAGGGAACATAGCCTGTTATACCACCACCCTCTACTGACATTACTACCATTGGAGCTAGGATTACTGTCCGGCTTCAGGCTTCCATATCCCTTCCACCAGAGGCAGAGGTTGAGAGACTTCTAGCCATGCCTACTCCACCACCATCACCACCTATCTCACTATCACCACCCTCTGCAGGGGAGCGCCTTGCTAGGTGCATGGCCCCATCTGCACATTCATCACCACCACCTGTGCCATCACCATTACTACCATCATCTGGGTGTCCAACCCAAATCCAGACACTCAGGATAGCCTCCACTCAGGCCCTTGTTGATGCGGTTACTGCCGCATTACCATCACCTCCACTACCACCACTACCACCATCTCTATACATACCACCACCTATTGACCGTAGGGATGATATTCCTGAGTCCGAGCGGCCACCTCGTAAGAGGTCGTGCTTGTTTGCTCTAGGCTCTAGGTATGAGGTCGGGGAGAGTTCTACTGCTAGACCCACCAGAGGTCGAGGGGTAGACTATGGGTTTGTCAGCACCCTAGATGCTGAAGAGAGACGACGAGGGATTAGAGAGGTTGGGTATGGTATTAGGGATACTTGGGTGGATCCGGCAGAGGCAGTTCCTGAGATAGCACCTATGACCGTGGAAGAGGTCAATACTAGGGTCACAGAGCTTGCTGAGCTTTATAAGCATGATACACAGGACTCATATGCTTTACTAGAGGATGCTCAGGATAGTAGGACTCACATATCACAGCGAGTCACTATGGACTTGCAGCGGGTCGACTTACTTATGAGGGATTGGATGACTCTCCAGGAGACAGTACTCATTGTGGAGGAGGAGGCCTATGCTTCCCGAGAGGCTTAGGCTCACTCGATAAGATTGAGTCAGGCAGTCCATCATGAGCTTTAGACCTACCGTGACCATGTGTATGCACACGAGACCCGTATCCAGGCACATCAAACACAGCTAAAGCTGCAGGGTACTCTTATTCAGACACAGCACCAGGTACATGAGACTCGCTCTCAAATGCAGCAGGCTGAGAGGGCAGAGCTTCAAGAGACTGACCGTAAACGTAAGGGAAAGATGGTAGAGATTCTCCGAGTGATAAGAGACATGAGACGAGAGATAAGTGACATGCAGGCAGAGTTCTTAGCACTGCGAGGGCAACAGAGAGCTAGACAGCCATGACCAGATGCTAGGATTCTAGATGACCAGGATGCTTCTGGGGATGCTGACAGTCACATCTAGTGGTTTATGTTATTCTATTTTGTTAGGCCGTTGTTCAGGCATGTTAAGTATTAGGGGTTTTCCCGCTAGCATAGCCTTAGATCTTTTGTATTGTATTTTGTGTACCAAAAACTATTTTATGTAAAAAATTTCCAAGCTATGAATGAAATAGATGTGTTATGTTGTACTATATACCTCTCTTGTGTTGTTGTCTCATCTGTAAATTATTTGATATCTCGTCATGATTATGACCTCACGTTTTATCTCTTGTGATTTAGAAAAATCATGGCACCTGTGACAAGACAAGGACCGAATACCCCACCTAACAACACCAACCCAAAAATTATGTACCTGAATAGGATAGTATCAAGGCACGGAATACCTGTTTCAATCATCTGTGATCATGATGGGAGGTTCACATCATACTTCTGGAGATCATTTCAGAAAGCTTTGGGTACAGATCTGAGTATGAGCACCGCGTATCATCCAAAAACTGACGGCCAGAGTGAGAGGACTATTCAAACTCTCGAGGACATGCTATGTTCTTGCTTGATCGATTTTGGCAAAGGCTGGGTTAAGCATTTGCTATTAGCCGAATTTTCATATAACAACAGTTATCACGCTAGCATAAAGGCCGCACCTTATAAGGCACTTTATGGCCGAAAATGTCGATCACCTGTGTGTTGGGCCGAAGTTGGAGAAGCTCAACTGACCGGTCCAGAAATGATCCAAGAAACAATGAAAAAGATTATCCTAATAAAGTAGAGAATTCAAGCTGCTCAGGATCGACAAAAGAGCTACGCTGATTTGAAGCGAAAGCCGATGGAGTTTGAAGTTGGGGATATGGTTATGCTCAAGGTCTCACCTTAGAAAAGGGTTGTACGATTCAGTAAGCGGGGTAAGTTGAACCCGAGATACGTTGGACCTTTCAAGGTGTTAGCCAAGGTTGGAAAGGTTGCCTACAGGCTAGAACTTCCTCAAGAGTTGAGCAGGGTTCACACAAACTTTCTAGTGTCTAATCAAGAAATGTTTATTGTCTGATGAACGCCATCGTAGCCATAGCCCGTTGGAACGAATTCACTGCGTTGCATGATGAAGCTCTAGTTTTAATGGAAGAGCTCGTTGAAATTCATGGAACGGGAGTTCAAACGATTAACAGCAAACGGCCGAGATACCATGAGGTCTAAGGTATCGCTGGAACTCCTATGGGAGAGGTCCTAAGTTCACCTGGGAACGTGAAGATTCGTTCAAACAGAAATACCCACAGCTTTTCACAAACCATTGGGCTCGTTATCGCACTACAGAGCTTAAGCTTTAATGACAAAGCTCTTTTAACGGGTGGAGACTGTAACATTTCTCAATTTAAGGTCATTTTACGACTCCTATTATTCTTCACTATTTATTTTAGTCCAATACGCGTTTACTTTTAATTTAACTTTTAAGCTAAATCGCGTAGACTAGAAATAATCATTTAACGTAAACGGTCACCAAATAAATTAAGGTTTACATCAATCAAGTGTTATATAATTATTAAGAAGATAATTAATGACTTTGCGTATTTTATTTTTATTGGTCACGTAAAAGGCTTATGTTTCGTAATAAAATACCTTTAGACACACCCTCAAAATACCTAAACTTACCTAGACTCAAACCAATACCCACTTTTAATCCTTAAACACAAAATTTGTTCAATTCTTGTGTTCATATGTCACATTGGCCAAAACTAGGTAAACAAAAGAACTATAAAACAATTGGATATTTACACATTTGTACAATTATCTTTTCATTAAACCTTGTACTTACATAACCTTAAAAAGATTTCAAAATCTTGCCTTTCCCTCTAACCCTACTCGTCTCATGGGCAATATTAACTAGAAAGATCCTTAAAAATATCCTTAAGTACATGTACAAATCCTATGTAATTAAAACATGTACAACTTGTCCCTAACTAGCCTATTACCCAATGGTTAATAACTAATTTTGTTCTCTTTGTGCCTCTTGGATACCTACGGCAACAACAACATATATACAATCAAGGATCTTCAAATCTTAGGTAAATCTTGTACATTTATCTTGTAATTAAGATATGTACTAGGTAATGTTAGCAAAACCATGTCTTGATAACTAGAAAACCATAAATCACTAGCTTAGGGCACAGTTTGGCTTAGTTAAGGGAACTAGAAAGTTAACCAAGTCTTAAGCCTATATATACTCAATCATACATGACACAAAACACTTCTTGAAAACTCATAAACTCACTAAACACTCCCTCTCAAACAAAACATATTGTTTCCCTTGTCTCGAGTCATAAAACGCAAACAAACACCCTCACCATTTCATTTGAACCTACAAATAACACTAGGGTTTTCATACAAGGTAATAAGAAGGATCATGAGCCAAGGTTGGGTATTTGTGTGAGCTTTAAAACTTAGGTTTGATATACGATCGTGTGACACATTTGGGTTGTCATTCTACACGGCCAAACTCGACATCAGGACTCTAGGACCCTTGTAAGTCTCGTGCCAAACCTATACGTGATCATATCATACTTTCATTCTTTGTTTTCTAGTCAATAGGTCACGTAGTATGTAAATAATAAACTAATGAGGGCTTAGACATGCTAAAGGGAAAAACATACTTGTTATACGCATTATCTATACGTGTATATGTATTCACGCATGTATATATGCAAGAAAATCTCTTGTGTGGTGCTAGAACGTAATGAAACTTGTGAGATGTGATTTACTAACAAGCTAAGGCTTAAGTGTTTTCGTTTAAATTAAAGTGTGAAAACCAACTTGGACGCTAACACTTACACGCGAATTTTACGAAAACTATACGTAAACTTTTTAAGGCTAAGGCGTAAAGTGTTTTGTTTAAATGTGAAAGTTGTGGAAAAGTCCAACATGGACGCTAGACGACTTACTAACGCGCGAAATTTACAATAAAACTATCGTAAACTTTTTAGTAACTTGATGAATAGGCTCATGGATAGTTGTATCTAACTTGGTTAAATTTAATTGCATGTGGCAAACTCGACTCATATATAAGCTACATGAATTCGTTTTGGTGCTAGTAATCCTAATAAGCTTAATGGGCCACTAATGGACCTTATTGGACCCAACAGTCCACTAACAGATGCTAATGGGCCCAACAGTCCGTTGGTTGGGGCCCATAGCTTATTAATAAGCTCACTTGAGCTTATCGAAGGTTTATAAAACTCATTTAACTCGTTGGTTAGTAAAAAGCAAATGGAAACCCTTAACGGGCCACTAGTGGACTCGTTAGACCCAAACAGGCCCAATCTCAGGCCCAATGGCCACGTATAAGCTTATTCAGCTTATTGGCTAACTTACTCAGCTTATAAGGCTTATGATAAGCCTTAGAAAGCTAATGGACCTAAGTGAACAAGTCTAAAAGATTTAAATGCTATGCGGGTTCCTATTGGGCCCCAAAAGCCCATTAACGAGGCTTATTAGCTTATTGAATAAGCCATACAATAAAAAAACAGCTTAATTATAATCATAAGAGCTTAATGAGATAAGAAAAATAAGTTGGATCATGTATTGAAACTCTAATGGACTTTGAAAACCTTTTGGGCTAGAGTTATTGGACTAACGAGTCCAATAAGCTCAAAATAGGCTCATCCGAGCTTATTATTATGCCAAACGGTTTCAATAAGCTTAAATAAGCTTAATGAGGGCCTGTGTACTTTTGAAAACTAGATTGGACATGTAAATTGCTTATTGGACCTTAACGGGCCCAATAAGGTCCAATAAGCCTAAATAAGCTCATCCGAGCTTATTTATAAGCTGCCATAGCTTATATGGCTTATTAGAGCTTAATAAAACTTATTACCACTTGTTAGAACTTAAACGTGCTTAAATTGTGATTTTTACAAGTTTAGGGACTAAAAGTATCAAAGTGCAAACTAGAGGGTGTACACTGTAAATATTGATTTTTATGAGTCCAAGGACTGTTTTTGACATATTTCAAACATAAGGTGCTGTTTTGGAATAACTTATGTTAAAAGTATAACTTTTGTAAAGTTAAAGGACTAAAAGTGCTAACTTGGAAAGTTAGGGGTTAAAAAGTGTAACTTAAATAAAAGGACTAAAGTTGTCAAACTTAGAAACTTAAAAGTATGTTATAAAACTTAAATGATTTTAATGATTGTATAATAATTGAATCGTGGTCGGGACTAGACCTTAATATAATAAAAGTATTATTGTATTTAAAGTCAAGGTTTATCGGTGTATAAACTATCAGGTTAATAAATGTATATTTATTAACGATATCTATCATTAGTCGTATACCTTCCCACGAGCCAACAAGTAAAAACAAATACAATAAACATGTGCACCAACCACACAAGTGATAACAGTATATATAAACTAGCAATTTATTTGTTAGTGTTACATATTAAAGTCGTTAGTTTAAATTGTAGACTAAGATTGGCCGTAATTACCGAGGTATTTGACGGTTTGTGGTTTCATTGCCCTTACATTGGATTTATTTTAGCATTTTCAGAGGACTACTACTAGGTTGTGAGTTATAGCCTCATGTTTTACATTATTAAAATATGATTTACATCTGTGGGGTTGAGTACTATTGCTTGGTTTTAAAACTTGGATTGACGCAAGTGTACAAAAATTTTTTTTATATTACAATGATTGCGTGTGCTAAGTAGCGATAACCCACTAAGCCCATTATCATAAACTATCAATTACTAGATTGTGAGCGCAAATGTTATAAATAGATCTACCCTGTTTGGGTGAGTTACGTTCATTGTGCCGGTTTGCCAGACAACAAACGCGATTTTTTACCATGTCGATTTGGGATGTGTGAGGTCGTTAGAACTTCATTCACTGGGGCCATTTTGGCTAATTTATGCATTTCATACATGTCAAGCCAAAAACCTTCAGTGTCATGAAGCTTAGGAAAACATAATTAATTTATTCTTTTATGATTATTGCATTTTGTTTGCTTAATCAATTACACTTGGAAATCGTCTGGTCCTACTATTGATTTACATAAACTATGATTTCACCAACTTTATGTTGACGTTTTTAAGAATGTTTTCTCAGGTCAATAAGGCCGCGAGTCCTGGTGCAGATTCATTAGGGCTTGGGTCACTCTTTGGAGAGAGTCAATACTAAAGATTTAGGTCGTATTACATTTTGGGAACATTTGTTATAAACCAAAATCTTTACTTATATTGTCGAACATTTTGAAGCCATGAGCTTATGTAATGAACAAGTATTTTGTTAATCCAATGTATCTTTTTAAAACGACACGTTTAGTGGTCGTTTTCTTATCTTGTGCTATTGATCTATGAAGTAACATCCTCAGATATTCAACATTCCGCTGCAACCCAGATTTGGGGGTGTTACATAAAGGGCAAGGTCGTCGATGGAGGTAATATTACTCATGACTCCATTACAATTACAAATGTTGAGCATGTTAGTGGTCTAGCTTTTAACTTTATTAGCGTAGGTCAATTATGTGATTATGATTGCGTAGTTAGCTTTACTAAAGTAAATTGTATTATTATTAAAAATGGTAAATCACTAGCTAAAGGACATTGGAGAAATGGTCTATATACTTGGGTGATAACTTCAAACAACAAATTTGTCTTACATCTGTGGTGGATAACTCAACACTTTGGCATAGGAGGTTAGGTCACGCCAATATGAGGTTAGTTCAAAACTTAGCTTCTAATGAGCTAGTAAGGAACCTACCAAGGTTGAGTTTTGAAAGACACTTTTGTGATACGTGTGGTCTAGGAATTTGATGTGTCGTTGTCAGGTTATAATTTATGAAAGTTCAAGTTTTAAATTTATATTTTTCCGACTTTACCAAAAACAACACTTTAACGTGCAGTGTACCCGGTCAGATGGGAATTTCGTGGTAAGTAGGGTGTCGATCACTAAGAGCGAAAAACAATCTTTCAATTTATTAATATTTTGGTTTACTAAGTTAAGCTAATTTAAACTAAGTTAGATCTATTCTATGTTAAACCTATGCTAAACCTACATTAATCCTAAATCTAACAGATAAGGGGGGTTTTCAGCCTGAGAGACTGGCACGGGATTGGTGGTGACTTAGATCAATTTAAGACACAATAACACACGTAAGCAAATTAACAAAAGATAGAAGAGTGGTCTAGCCAAATATAAGAAACTGTATTAACCATGATTAATCCAATTATAACGTTGGTTTGCTTATTTAGTGCAATGAGTGCTTATCTCGAGGCGGCATATCATTCTTAAGATTAAGGCGGTACTTCTTCCTTAAACCTAGACACGTAGAATTCTGTCACAATTAAACGCATCCGTATAAAGCATCATGTTTGTTGATTATTATCTATCTTAGGGATTAAAGAAATGGTAATCTTGTTAAACCCTGGCTCATAGTGACTTTACCTACTTACTACTTAATGGCAATTTTTAAACTAGTAGTCCACTAACCAAGTCTTTACTAATTAATTAAGAACGTACTCGTTGATCCCAAAGGTCACCTGCCGGTCCAACTAAGATCACTAATATAAAGGCAAAGATAGGTTGTTATTTGTGATCCTATTGGTCTAGACATGTAAATCACTATATGGAGAGCCATCCTGGCATCTAGCTAACTTAGTCCGTATCACTAGATCTAGTTGAATAATAGGTCGCATACAGAATCACGTAAACAAGTATAAATTTATAAACATAAATAATCATTCAACGATAAATTAAGCAATCGATATAAACAAACCAAACATTCAAATCTTCATAATAATGGCTAATACCCAAGGGTATTAGCCCTCAAACATCATAATCAATACAAGATTAATAATCCAACCAAGGTAAACTAACCGAGTTAAAAGAATGATACCAAAAATCGAACGGTTACTAGAGTATAGGAGATTACAAGGTGTTTCCTATGGAATTAATAGCTTTGCTTAACCTCTTCTGCTCTTCTTGTCTTCTAAAATTTGACTTTTGTGGTTAGGGTATCGAAAATATGATCAAGCACACTGAAAATCCATTTTTAGGTCTTCTATTTATAGAGTCTGGAATTTGGTCGATATGACGTATCAAGAGAGTTGGATACGGCGTATCGGGGGGTTCTTGGAGTAGGGAACACGTTTGACATCTTTTAGAATATTTTGTTTCTTTATCTTGAATACGACGTACAAATGTCTCCTGGATACGACCTTCAAGTTGATAAGGCGTATGAGTATGTAGTGCCATCGTGGTTTCTTGGAATTGCCAGGCACAATACCGTCGTATCTCTTCGCCTTGATGGATATGGCGTATAGGATGTCAGAGTCAGTTTCTTCATATTTCTTTGTTTAAGCTCCAGAATGCGTGCCTTTTAGCTAATCTTCACAAAGTACTCCATAATTATTACAATTCTCACATATAAATGATTAAGTAATAATTCTTCAAATAATTATACAAAATGGGTTAATAACATGGGATAAATGATGCTATAAAATAGACGTTATTTGATGTCATCAAATATCCCCCCACTTGAATCCTACTTGTCCTCAAGTAGCCTTTAGAAGCTTATAAAAATGTATCCTAACGGATTTTTTTTACGATAAGCATGTTTTTCGTTCCAATGTACAAGTACACAACCAAACACCTAACGAAATAAGAAGATGAAAACACTCAACTAATCTATGTGGTAACATGTAACTAATTCGCTCAATTGCTCGGTCGTGACGAGTATTCTATCAAGGTAACAAGTTTATAAAGGTAAATTGGGTTTTATTATTAAAGGCTTATAAGGGTTGATCACTCTATCTAATCTCTATCGATACCAATGTTCTAGAAGGGCGACAAAGACCACACATACACACCCGTAATGACAAGATAGACACATGTGACTGCTCACTCCCACCTCGAATAAGCTAAAGAATAGGACTAGTAGAGTGCTATAGGGAATGGATCTTCTAACTTTCACCAAAAGTAAATAACACAACAAGTGCTGAATCCATACAAACAATTGCCGTAATATGAATAAACATGGGCATGACTCGATCACATCCTCATTCGAGTAAAACCTAAGGTTAGTCATTAAGAAAGGGAAATAAAGTGTTGTTAGATAAAAATTTATGAAGCAAATAGATTAAGTCCAAAACAAATAAGGCACAAGTTGCTAGATACTTTCCCAACCGTTACCATGATAAAGACTTATCTATAGCACACAACAAACGTCTTCTGATCATTGAATAAAAAAAAACAACCACCCTAAGTTTGCGTTCCCGTAACAGACAACTTCCATAATACTCATCCCATACTTTACATACTTTTATAAGACAAGTGGCGATATCTACCACTTTATACAAAACTTTACATCGTTGACTTTTGTACGTATCAACGAATAATTGATCCTTCAAATAATTCCTTCGGCAATAGCTTTTGCGAAACGACTATCTTCAAACTTTCCTCCTCTTTTTTTGCGATTTTTCTAATTTTTTTGATTTTTTTAACAATACATACCTACGAATCTCGGTGTAATTTCACCATCTTCACGATCACAATAACTCCGGATAATTCCTTCGGTAATTCTTCATTCTTCAGACGTACCATTAATTGTGATGGTAGTAAAATACATGAGTTTTGACTACTTTTTACATTTCCATTTGCAATGTGCAAATTTTTCGCAACCATACTAGAGATAGAAATTGACACAAGACACGAGAAACACATACTTTACACATTAAGCAACTAGCAAGTGATAAATGGACTTAATCTAACAGGATAGGCTAAGGTGTAAAGGTGTAACAAAACAAATAGTTGGTGTTATTCCTAAAGGATTGGCTCTACGGGTTTTTCTAGGGGTATCTTACTCTTAAAATGAGAGTAAACAAAGGGTTTATACAGGGTTAACTAACCAGTGTAGTTAGTTAATAAAATAACGTGTATAGGCTTTTTGAGTGTAATCCTAAAAATTTACCAATTTAAACAAGTTACTCCATCTAAATCCATAGTACTCATCACTGTGATCTCGAATAGATATACCAAGCCAAGTTCTAAAGTCTACAACATCACCGACACACTCATATTTTTGTCGAATTTAGGTAAACATTTGGAAATGAATAAGGCTTAATCCTCACAATATCCAATAAGGGTTATTGTGTGCGGGTTATGTAATCGGTAATTTCACAAAAGTATGCTTGAAAAAAAATTAAGCATAATTTAAGCATTTTAATGTGAAAAATAGGACAAGTATCATTCTAATTCCCATCCCCCACTTAAGTTATACAACATCCTTGTTGTATAGATAAAACATTAAAAGCGGGAAATTAAAAAGAATTAGAATGAGAAACTCCCCTGATATTTGCTCGTAGATTCTCTATGTAGATTTATTAAGCACGAATTCCAGATTGTAGATACTTCACCAACATTGCCGATTTCTTTCTAGCGAGGTCCTGTGCAAAATTTAGGAAAACCATGAACAATCCTATCTCGGTATCTACGGTTAATTAAACAAAACAAACTAAACTGTACAGGAAACTAATACGCCATATCCATAAACTGGAATACGCCGTATAGAGACCATGAATACGCCGTATAGACTGGACTGACAATAATGTTTTTAAGTGCATAAAAATAAAGGATTGATAACGTCCAGACAATCAATACGCAGTATGGTATGGAGCGGATAAGCCGTATTGATGTCTGGGAAGACAAACTCGATAAAAATAAATAACATTTCGGGTTGTCTCCCGGGAAGCACTTTTCTTTCAGCTAGTCTTTAAGTTAGACTTTTTCTTCAGCTTTTCTTCACTCGGCTCTTGTTACCATCCATCCTTCATCCATCATGAGAAAGATTTCTTGGTATGTGTGGCATGCATCTTTGCTTGTACGCGTCAAATCATCATATTCTTTTTCCTTTACAGAAACATACTCTTCCTCTTGTCCGAACGAATACTTGATCATCTCGAATCTTCTTATATTGAAAACTGGCCGCTCTTGATCATCAAACAATTCACATCTTTCTTCATCTTCCTGTTCCATCTCATATTATCTTTCTTCATGACCACGGTTGGTATTCTCATAGATGTTCCATCTTCTCTACCTTTCATTACATGATTCATCATCTTCGTCTTCGATTATTCCTTCCATGATGGCTTTATTCTTTAAAGCTTCTTCTTTAAGTTTGCCATCTTCCAAAGCTTCGTACCATTCAAAATCTTGATAACGGAGTGCGTTTCCCACTATGTAAGCTCCAGGTAAGTTTCCTCCATTACAATATCCATCGTCCCTCCAGCTACAGGTTGGCCACTCTGAACATCCATTTTTATAACTAAAAGGCTCACAATAATGTTCAACTGGAGTGGGTTCTTGCCATACTCCATTATCCGTCCATGTTTTTTCGTGCACCTATGTCATATCTTTGTTCCATTCATAAATCTCATCATCCTTATAATCTTTGTAAGTCTTAAATTCCTCAATATATTTGGTAAGCACATCCGGATCGATTTGCTAAAGATAATTAAATTCCTTAAAAGCTCTACATGTAGGTGTCTCGAAATCAAATACATTAGTTTTGATCCTAAAGATTTCAGCAACTTCATCTTCCTTATCAGAATCAGGGGATTCTTTGTCAGTGAGTTCAACTTCATCATCTCCTCTAGCCTAATAAATCCATAGCGCATTCTTCGTATAATGATCCATTGTCTTGTAGTTATAAAATTTTGAGGCCACCCATTCAGTAAATTCGAATCATCCTCTTCATTTAAGTCACATGGAATATCAGCAAGTGAATAAATTTCAACCTCGTAGGTAAACAAATCATCATCCATTATGCTTATCCAGTTGAATTCTTCGTGAAAAGTTTCAAGTGATGTATTGAAAGTGAGCGAAACATCATTGATCTTTAAAGACTCAAGTTTCTCGAACTCTCCATTGATTACCTTTGTCATAGTTACTGAAAATAACTAGAAAATTATCAGCAGAACCAGTTGGAAAAAGGCTTGTGAAAAAAATTTAGCTTTAAGTTCGAGTATGAAAATAGACTTCTATGTTACTGTATCAGGCGATTGACACGCCGTATTCAATTCATATGAATACGCTGTATTAATTTGTTGAATGAATACGCTGTATTGGATAAGAAAGTTGGATACGCCATATCTAATGGAAGTGGATACGCCGTATCAGGTTATCGACCAGAACAGTGTATTAGAAAAACAATTAAACACACAAACAATTAAACTAACAAAAAATTAAATAAACAAATATACAAGCAAATTTACAGAATTATAAATAAATCATCACTGATTTTGAGTAGCCCAAGTTGTTCGAACTCTTCCTTAATCACCTTTGTCATTGTTACTAAAATTAACCATAAAATCATCATTAGAACCAGTTTGGAAAAAGGCATATATAGAAATATAAGCTCGAAGTTCGAATATGAAAAACTTCTTTCAGCTGACTGTATCAGATGATCGATACGACGCCGAAATTCAATAATTTAAATACGCCGTAACAGTCTGCTGAATGAATACGATTAATTTGAAAAAAAATTAATACGCCGTATCCAATTGAGGTGAATACGTCGTATCAGGTTATCGACCAGAACAGTGTATAGAAAAAAATTAAACAAACAAAATAAACACACAAATAAAGCAAATAATTAAAAACGAATATACAAAATTTTACACTAATCTAAATTACACTAATTACTCTAAATTACACAAATTCTAGGGGTTAAGTTAATCTAATGTTAAAAACCAAAATAATAAATAAAAATAAAGATTTACAATTTCACTCTCCCAGTCCGGCAGCGACGGCCAAAAAAACATGAGTGTGACGTTATGTGTCGGTAATTTAATCGTTGTAAGGTTATAATTTATGAAAGTTCAAGTTTTAAATTTATATTTTGCCGACTTTACCAAAAACAACACTTTAACGGGACCCGATCAGATAGGAGTTTCGTGGTAAGTAGGGTGTCGATCACTAAGAGCGAGAAACAATCTTTCAATTTATTAATATTGGTTTACTAAGCTAAGCTAATTTAAACTAAGTTAGATCTATTCTATTTTAAACCTATGCTAAACCTGCGTTAATCCTAAATCTAACGGATAAGGGGGTTTTCAGCCTTAGAGACTGGCACGGGTTTGGTGGTGACTTAGATCAATTTAAGACACAATAACACACGTAAGCAAATTAACAAAAGATAGAAGAGTGGTCAAGCCAAATATAAGAAAACTTTATTAACCATGATTAATCCAATTAAAATGTTGGTTTGTTTATTTAGTGCAATGAGTACTTACCTCGAGGCGGCATATCATTCTTAAAATTAAGGCGATACTTCTTCCTTAAACCTAGACACGTAGAATTCTGTCACAATTAAATGCATCCGCATAAAGCATCCCATTTGCTGATTATAATATATCTTAGGGATTAAAGCAATGGTAATCTTGTTAAACCCTAGCTCATAAAGACTTTACCTACTTACTGCTTAATGGCGATTTATACACTAGTAGTCCACTAACCAAGTCTTTACCAATTAATTAAGAATGTACTCATTAATCCCAAGGGTCACCTGCTGGTCCAACTAAGCTCACTAATCTAAAGGCAAAGATAGGTCATTATTTGTGATCCTATTGATCTAGATGTGTAAATCACTATATAGAGAGCCATCCTAGCATCTAGCTAACTTGGTCCGTATCACTAGATCCACTTGAATGATAGGTCGCATACAAAAGCACGTAAACAAGTATAAATTGATAAACATAAACAAACATTCAACGATAAATTAGGCAATCGATATAAACAAACCAAACACTCAAATCTTCATAATAATGGCTAATACCCAAGGGTATTTGCCCTCAAACATCATAATCAAAACAAGAGTAATAATCCAACCAAGGTAAAATAACCGAGTTAAACGAATGATACTAAAAATCAAACGATTACTAGAGTATAGGAGATTACAAGGTGTTTCCTATAGAATTAATAGCTTTGTTTGAACTCTTCTACTCTTCTTGTCTTCTGAAAATCAACTTTTGTGGTTAGGGTATCTGATGACATCAAATAACGTCTATTTTATAGCATTTTATATCATGTAATTAACCCATTTTGTATAATTATTGCAAAGAATTGTTACTTAATCGTTTATATTTGAGAATTGCAGTAATTACAGAGTATTTGGTGAATATTAGCAAAAGGCGCGCATTCTGGAGCTTAAACGAAGATATTTTGAAAATTACTATTCTGACAACCAATACGCCATATCCATCAAGGAAGATACGACGTATCCGTGCCTGCACTCACCAAAGACCACAAAGGAAACAAGTTCAATACGCTGTATCCAGTGAAGACCAATACGACGTATTAGAGATATAGTATGTGAATATCCTGGAAGATATCAAACGTGGTCCCTACTCCAAGAAACCCCAATACGCCGTATCCAATACATTAGATACGCCATATCAACAACGACTCCAGGCCCTATAAATACAAAACTCAAAAATGAGTTTTAAGTGTGTTAAATCCTATTCTCGATACCTAAACCACAAAATTTAATTTTTAGAGGAGAAAAAGAGCAGAAGAGGTCTTGCAACGCATTCCAATTCATAGGAGATAACATGTAATTTCTTATAATTTTGTAATCGTTCAGTTTTTGATATCATTCGTTAACTAGGTTAGTTTACCTTGGCTAAAACAATTACTCTTGTATTAATT